>APFE030979336.1:140281-215636 GCA_000404065.3 Pinus taeda
GAAAGAAGTTTTTCTCTTTCCTAGATGGGTTCAGCGGGTATAATCAGATCCAAATCAGCCCGGAGGACCAAGATAAGACCACCTTCACTTGTCCATGGGGTACCTTTGCCTACCGAGTCCTTCCGTTTAGGCTATGCAATGCCCCTGCCACTTTCCAGAGAGTTGTACTGAGCATATTTGCCGAGCTGGTTCATGATTCGGTGGAAATCTATATGGATGACTTTACTCCTTACGGGTCTAGCTTCCAAGAAGCCTTGTCCAACCTAGGAAAAGTTTTAAGCTAGTGCATTGAGATGAACCTGTCCCTCAGCCCTAAAAAATGTGAATTCCTGATGACTAAATGGATAGTGTTAGGTCATACCATTTCCCGCCAAGGATTACAGCTGGATCCTAATAAAATTGCTATCATCAAAAAGGTTCTGCCTCCTTAGAAGGTAAGAGATGTTTGGAGTTCCTAGGCTTAGCAGGATATTATAGAAGATTCATTAAAGACTTCAGTAAGCTAGCCTCACCATTGTTTGGCCTCTTAGGAAAAGATGTTGAGCTTAAATGGACTGGAAATTGTTAGAGGGCTCTGAATGAGTGGAAGGATAAGTGAGTGTCCACCCCAACTTTGAGAGGCCCAAAATGGGCCCTACCTTTCTACATTCACACTGATGGCTCAAACAAAGCCATAGGGGAAGCCTTAGGACAAGTTGAGGAAAAAATTCCATACACCATATACTTTGTCAGCAAAAACTTATCCAAGGCAGAAATGAATTATACTGTAACTAAGAAAGAGTTCCTGGCCGTGGTCCATTCCCTAAACAAGTTCCGAAACTACATCACTAGCTATCAAACATCTGTACATATTGACCATGCTACAATAAGATATTTAATGAATAAGCCTGATGTGAATGCTCGTATTATTAGATGGTTACTTTTGTTGCAGCAATTTGATTTGACTATCGTTGACAAACCAGGTAAAGAAAATGTTGTTGCTGACTTCTTGTCTAGATTGGATTTGCCTGCAGGTGAAGAAGGAACAGTGGATGACCAACTGCCAGATGAACATCTGTTTGCTATCTCAATACTCTCTCCATGGTTTGCTGATATAGCAAACTACCTGGTCTCAGCACAGTTCCCTCCGCATCTATCCTCAAAGGAGAAGAGCAGAATAGTGAGGAAGAGTGTCTCATTCACTTGGATCGGGGGCAACCTGTTCAAACTTGGCCCCGATTAGATCTTAAGGCATTGTGTAAGGGAGGAGGAAGTATTTGACATCCTCCTAACCTGTCACGATGGGCCCTGTGGACGACATTTTGCAGCCAAGAGGACTGCCTTCAAAATTCTACAGGCAGGCTACTATTGGCCCACTCTTCATCAAGATGTCAGAAGATATATCAGCCAATGTGACTGATGCCAGAGGATGGGGAAACTGACTCCAAGGGATGAAATGCCTCTCCAACCTCAAGTGACCCTTGAGCCATTTGAGAAGTGGGGTATGGATTTTGTCGGTCTTATCAACCCTCCTTCAAGGCAAAGGTCTTACATCATTGTGTGCACAGACTATCTGACAAAGTGGGCAGAAACCAAGGCAATCAAAGCAGCAACAGAAGAAAAGGTGGCTGAGTTTTTAAGAGAAAACATCTTCTACAAATTTGGCTACCCAAGAGAGTTAGTCACTGATCAAGGAATCTAGTTCACATCCAACTTAATCGAAGACTTACTCGCTCATCACAAGATCAAGCATAGGACTTCCACCCCATATCATCCTCAAGCAAATGGGTAGGTGGAAGTCACCAATAGAGCATTAGAAGGGATTTTGACTAAGGTGGTGAGCAACAATAGAAAGGATTGGGAAGATCACCTGGTTGAGGCCACTTAGGCCTACAACACCACTTGGAAGACCACAACCAGTTTCACACCTTATGAGCTAGTCTATGGGAAGAGAGCTTTGCTGTCAATCGAGTTCGAGTACAACACATTGAGGATGGCATCTCAGCTGGACCTAGATCTTAGCCATGCTCAACGAGAAAGGTTATTACAGCTGAATGGGTTAGATGAACACCGAATGCAAGCCCTCCTCAACTTAGAAGTAGTTCAACTTCAGAGGAATATATGGCATGACCGGCACCTTAATGACAAAGAATTCCAGCCGGGAGATTAGGCGCTGCTATATGATTCCAGACATAAGGATTTCAAAGGGAAGCTGAAGACAAGATGGCTAGGACCATATGCAGTGGAGAAGTGTAGTGACAATGGTTCCATCCTTATCTGTACCATTGATGAAGAAGCCATCCCCATGCTCGTCAATGGGCATCGACTAAAGATCTACAGGAAACCTCTTTCAAGGCAAGAGTTCATTGAAACTGTGGAAAAATCAGTGCTGGTAATAGAGAAGGGTTCTGCCTCTGTTTTTGCCACACCGTGAGCATCATCATAAAAAAAAAAAAGAAAAAAAAAAGATCCTTGGGTGAAAACCTCTCTGAGGTGCCCAAGGCAGATGGTAGGGGTGAAAACCTCATTGAGGCGCCCTTGTTGTCTCTCTGAAAAAATAATTTGAATAAAAAGACCCTTGGGCAAAAACCTCTCTGAGGTGCCCAAGGCAGATAGTAGGGGTGAAAACCCCATTGAGGCGCCCCTGCAGTCTCTTTAAAAAAGAAAAAAGAAAAAAAAGAAAAAGAAAAAGAGAAAAAGAAAAAGAAAAGGAAGGAAGAAACAGAGAGAAAAAAACAAGTTTAATCTCTGGAAATTGTTGCAGGTTGCAGGAACACAATGTGGAAAGGAGGCCTCCCAACACAAGGACAAGGGTCCCTACCAAGCTACCGGGCATCCTCACATACACTCCCTCCATGAACACTCATGTTTTCCAAGGTTCAGACACAATTTGGTCGTGGTTCAACCTTCTACAGGAAGCTACAGGACTTTCTACAGGAAGTTCTATCTTTCTACAGGAAACATCCTGTAGAGCCTTTGGGTAGGCCAGAATCAATTATGGAAAGGGATTTGAAGCTTGAAGTTTGTTGAGGAGGCATGCAACCACTCTTTTCTTCCATCCTCCACTTGTTTCATCTCCTTCCACCACCATTGCCACCATCTAGTTGAATATACCTGCACAAGTCATACCATAACCCTGTTTTCTCAGATAAAAATTTGTTTTCTCAAGTGAAAAATGAAGCATGCGGAGGCTCGCACACTTTACTTGACAAGGCACCCTTAGGACCCTTCATCCGTGAATGTAGCTCTGTTTATTTCAGCATGCACCCCAGGAGGAGAAACAGCCACAAGATGTCGTACAAGAATCTTGTAGCAACTGATCCAGCTAGAGCACATACCATGGAGACGGCAGCAGCTCACATCAAGCAAAGCCAGTGCATGCAGCATTCACCACCAGAAAGTCAGGTCTCAAGGTCTTGTAGCCAGCAGCATCCAATAGAATAGGAGCTCTAACACCCGTGCATGAAGCAGCAACAAGCAACTCCAGCATTCCTCGTCCCGAAGCCTACAAAACCATGTCCACGGCCGCACAGGTAACTGCCTGACCTTAGTTCATCGAATTACATGAACTATACTCTAAAATTTGCATGACTATCAGAATGGGCAGATTGAACAAGTTGGTGGCCATTGAACTGGCCACCCACAGCTAGTCAGACGGCCTCGTAGGATCTGAATAAGCTTGGCTATGCTGAAAAGACGGGTAGTTAACACGTGGGAAGTGTCCAGTCGGGGACAATCGGTAGTATGACAGAAATGGTGGCGATAAATGTAGAGGGAAGGATTCGGCGGTTAGAGACACGTTGAGGAATGATGGTTGTGATGTTGGCCAACGGATCGGCCGGGACAGCTCACCCCTGCGCCATGAATTCCGCAGCAATTCAAAATCTGTTGGTCGAATAATTCATGGTAAACTGTTGTCATTCGCACTTGTAACTGTTTTGCAGCCGAGTACGCATCCTCCTCCTCTGCAAGTTGTTAGCCCGAGCTTCTCGGTCTGTTCCAACATCCTTCTGCCACTCAGACTCATCCAGAACCACTGTAATGTCCTCGAGGAGCCGGGAAAGCTTTCTACAGGAAGGTGCGCTATAGGAAACCCAACATATGAAGGAGCTTGGACTGTTCACATCGAGGGTGGCAATTGTTAGTGAGGTAGGCCCAAACATACCTTTCCCATGCAAAATAGTTTAAAAGGTGGTGAATTCGACGTGCTGGGGGGGGTAGAGAAAATGTAAATGCAAGACTGTCTGTGAATCCAAAAGCCATTTCCTTATCGTTGCATGAAATCGTATTCGTGGTTTTCATCCAAGATTTTCTCCACGAGTCTTGAGTTAAATTCCTTCTGTAGAGAAATGAGACATTGTCAAGGCTAACAGGTGGAAAAACTATGAATTTTATATGATTATGTGTATGTTGGAGACATAGCTCTGCACTCTGTTTAGAGAAATCCCAAGTCGTCCTTCTGTACATGAGTAGTCAAGTTTCAAACCAGAGTAATTGATACGAAGAGGCCTGCAGATACCATTTTTAATGCTCTGAGAAGGAAACACACCTAGAATTCCCTTTCTGCTCAAAGCACAAGCAAAAACGGAGTCTTTTTTACCATGCCAGGATGGTTTATCAGAAAGGAACCCTTGGACTCCAAGAAACTATGGGAAACCCCTAATGTGGTGGACTTATTTTCCCATGCACACTGGATCACATTCTGTGACAAGCTTGAAGGTCACGATGATGAAATTACAGAAGAATTCCTAAGGTCCCTAAAGCCGAAATCAAAGACACTAGCCACTGTCAACTTCAAAGGATTGACACTTAGACTCACCCCACAGCTCATTAGTAGAGTCACTGATCTACCGATGGGGGTAGCCTGGGATAAGGAGGAGAAAAAATTGTGTCAAAAGGATAAAAATGAGTTCTTTTTGCCAGAGGAACAATTTTCAGAGGACTAGAATGGGATCTGAAGAACCAGCCTACAACCATTTTGGAGTGAAGTCAGCCTCCAAATTATGAAGTATATTACATGTGAGGGGCGATTCAGCATCGTATATGGTTATGATTTCCAGTTGCTAACAGAACTCAAGCACCAAATGGACCTACCCTCAGAACAAAAATTGAGCATTCCCTACTTCCTCCTACAATCCTTGATGGAGTGTGCCACAAAGTTGAGGGAGGGGACACCAGACCAGCTGGCCCATGATGATCTTATCAAGCTCCTTGTGGAAGATGCACTCCATACTTACACTGTCCCTCTCTCCTGGGAAATTTTTCGAAATATGTCTAAGGATGATGACATTCGAATTTTGGCCGATGAGCTCACCTCCTCCAGCAGCGAGGAGAAGGAGCACACTGAGGCAGAGAAGAAAGCTAAAGGTCAAGAAACCCCAAGAAAAACACCAAAGAAAGAACAGAAAGAGCCACGAGAAAAAGGCCAAGCTGCTGCGGACAAAACAGTGGGTGGTAAAATAACACAGACACCTAGGGAGAAAAGGCTATAGAGCAGGGCAGAAAGGACTGAGAAAGTCCAAGCTAGTGAAGGCACCCCTAAGGCAGCCTCGACCAAGCTAAAGGAAAAATCACCCTCAGCCAAGCAGGCTAAAACAGTGCCATCTGGTTCTACAGGAAGCCAGAAGGCCATTTCTACAGGAAGTCCAAAAATTGCTTCTACAGGAAGCTAGAAAACAACCACTACAGGACTTTCTACAGGAAGTCTAAAGAAAGGGCAGCAGAAGGAGAAATTGGCTGAGATCCTAGCTAGGGAGGCAGCCGCTGTGCTGGCCACCCTAAGCACATCTCCCAAGCAGAAGGAAAAGAGAAAGAGGGAGAATCCCCTGTATTTTAAGGTAAGGAGGAGTGTGAGGATTAAGACTGGCAGACCCCAGCCTCCATCAAAAGAGCCAATCACAATTGTGGATACCCCTACCACACCAAAGGAAAGGTCCCCCTCCAAGGCATCCATCACTTATGAGCGGGGGAGCCCGAAGACATCGACATGGAAGGAAAGGATGGAGAAATTGAACTCAGAAGCCTCTCTACAGAATGCTGATGATGTTCCACAGGAAGCTTTGGCTAAGTTGAAAGAGACTGAACAAATGGAGGAAAGAGCAGCCAAGTCATCACAGGAGGAGGAGAAGATCGATACCATTATGGAACCAAGCCCCCAGCCCAACCTGGGCTCTTATTATAACTTCTTAGAGGCTAGCAAAATGATTCCTCAAAAATTCACAGTGCCACTTTTTCTAGCACTAGAGGAAGAAAGAGTATGGACCCACACTTGGATGAAGATCGCTAAATCCAAGGGGGTGGCAGATATAGGCCCTCTAGAGGAGAAGCTCAAGGAGACCCAAAGAGAGTTGGCAAGAGTACGGCATGTGGAAATCTCACAACAGGCCAAGCTACGAGAAGAGAATGAGCTACTTAGACAGCAACTACAGCTACAAGGACAGAGGAAAGAAGAGGACACAGCAGCCAAGGACACCACAGAAGAGCCTCAGGGAAAAGGAGGAATGCAAGCTGATCTTGAGGAACTAAACTAGCACCTGCAGGAAAGGGAATTGCAAGTAGGCCTAGAGATACAATCTCTAAAATAGCAGATGCAAGAAAAGGAGGCACAACTGGCCTGCATGGCCAGTTGGGCAATGGAAGTTCTGCAATGTAGACATCCTGCCAAATCCTATGGCCTATACCTCAGGGATCAGTGGCTGCAATTCAAAATCAACACGTTGGCACAAAGGGGTATCTCCCAAATCCAAAACCCCCAGCAGTTCATGGATTTATGTAACAACAGTTCATCGGAAGACAAGGCTAAGCTATCGAAGTTCTACCTTCATAATTTGGCCCTTCCAATCATAACCTCGTGGGACCCCAACACAGAAGTAGGGGACATGCAGCTGATGGCAATGACCTCATGGTTAAACCACAAAGAAAAGAGAGCGATAGAGGTCAGAAATGTCATGGATCAAGAACTACACGAACCACTGCTGATTAGAGTAGAGCCAGGGGACGCCATAGCATTGATATCCGCCCACCAGCACCTAGCAACCAACTCTCAGGCTCTGTTAGAGTACATGGACCGGAAAGCTCAGGCCATAGCACACTTTGAGGATATGGAGCAATTATTGGGGGAAAATTGTGTTCATGCTTGCACTCGTAGGTGGAACACATTGTCCCACAACCTCAAAATAAGGGAATATCACACTCCAACTAGAATGAGGGAGGCCTCATGACTCTCTACAAAAAGTCTATGTAAAACCTCCAGGCCAGCTGGATAGGCCTCAAGTTAAGTCCACCTTTGCTTTTGGGATTGTTAGAAGGAGACACAAAAGAAGAAGAGCATAAGCAGTGGGAAGAGGTGGGAAGGAAGGCCAGATTCCATGATAGTGAAGAGGATACTACTTCAGAAGCCTGGGATGTGAGGGAGGCGATCAAAGCAATTAAGGACGAGGAGCTGGACTAATCGCTCAGAGGATGAGCAACCCTTTTAGCAGGGGGGTGATGATGAGCCCCAAATTGGGTAACTTATTGGGCTCATTTTTCCTAATTATCCTTGTTCGTTCCTTGTTCAATCCTTCATTTTTCATAGCTTATGCATTATTTTTTAGTATGTTTATGTCATTTGTTACGAATAAGGGTAGTCACTCTTCCTAGGTGGCTAACACATGCTTATTTCAGGTTTTTTTGACACATGTTGGAGCAAAACCGAGCAATCATGGGCTAGATGACAGCCAAGCTTGAGGTGAGGATTCATAGGGGGGTTGTCTATGACATTAAATAGCCCTTTCTTGAGATCTTCACCCCCAACTTTGAGCTCCAAAGGCCACCAAAAACAGATCTTGAAGGCAACCACGCAGATTTTGGAAAAGGGACTGTCTACTCACAGTTTGGATAGCCAAGTCCCATAGATTTAGGAGGCCAGCTTGGGCCCTCGTGGTGTATAAATGATAACGCCTTAGCCTTTGTAAGGGACTTTTGAAACCATTGCATATTTTGCACTACAGTGCTGCCAGCTTTAGCTTATTCTCTTGTAGACATTTTGGCATAACTTTTGACTGATGACTATTTTTTGATAATGATAAGTAGTCCGATTTTATATCAACTCTGATTTTTCTATAGGAGCCGTAGCTCTCAGTGTTGGGCCCAACCTGAGAGCCTAGGGTCTCCTTTATGTACTGTTATCTTTCCTTTATGCATCGTTGTTTTCCTTTTATGCATTTGCAAACATATTTTTGTTAGGCAGATTTAGTTGTGTTGATTAACTAGGTCACTGTTTATGAATGGAATTGCTCCAGATTTTTAGAATAGATTGGTAGGATAATAACAGGGAAAAAAGCTCCAAAAAAGGGTCAACAACACTTTCGGTTTCACCTCTTCTTTATTGGATCAGGGGCTGGAATTGAAGTAACCGTGCTGTCCCAAACAAAAACACTAGTTTGCTTTACCATGCAAACCTTAGTGTACTGTTTCCATTTGCAGTAGTTGGTTATGGGTTCATATCTCTGAAATGTTTCATTGCATAGTTGATATATATGGTTCTCTTTCAAATAAAGCTGTTGTTCATTCATGTTATTGTTAGTTAGATTAGATTAGCTAGGATTTTGATTACTTGCAAGACTTTGTTGATTCGGTTGAATGTACACAGTGCAGGGCATCTCTACGACTCTTTCATCCACCAAAGCTTCATCAGAGCCATCTGTTCCATCTCCTAGTTAGATTCCTCGTCTCCCATCTTTCCTCTTGCCCACGTAACCCTACCTTTTTGTGTAATCATTGTTTTAGACTTCTTTGAGCCAATTTAGCCTTCTACGCCTTCTCACCACTCCATCCACCAGTCCCTGGGCTACTTCAGACCCCTAACCTACCTCCACATCCATTCAATATGGTCCAGTTTTGACCTGTTCTGAGCAGCTTTCTATGGAGAACTTCTGGGAGATGATGTAATCAGCTGACCTTATTCCTTTAGGGAGTGAAGCAATACTTTTAGGGACTTAGGAACCCTTAGTTTATGGACATTTATGATTGGGGTTGCACTGCCCAAAAATGTCTATAGCAGTTGCCCCCTAGAGCATGAGGTCATTAATCTTTTGATGTCAAGTGAAATGCCTTATCATGAGGATCCGAAGTTTTTTCGAGCTGGAAGGTGACCTGTAATAAGGTACAATACAATACATTATCTTAATAATATTTCTCATGATCTAGCTGACGTGGGCATTCCCATGCTCAGCTTTATAAATTCATTTTCATGTACATAGGACAGACAACCATCTATGTAGCAGACTGATGATTCGGACGGAGTCATCATCCTTTGATTTGGATGATCATCTGTTCGGCAATGATGTACATTTGATGTTTTTATATTCCTGAATACATCGCAGCTCGAATGGATGATACTAGATCCGGGGTCTTCAAAACGCGTTCAATCTTCACTCGGAGTACAACTCGATCCATGTGAAAGATGTTCTGGAGTCGAACATGGAAAGACATCGCCTGATTACCAGCCAATGATGTAAGCTAATAACAAGCGTGAGAGGAATCAATAATAATGACAATGATCATCAAGGTACTACAGTACAATTCACGTGGTGTGAAAAAAGGGACTTGGTGTCGAACACCACGCAAAATCTCTCAGTCAAAGGCCATTGATGTAAACCTATCGCCGAAAGTGAGAAACTTGCCATTGAGGCATGCAAGCTTCAAAGTAGTGAAAGGGGTTGTTCCTAGGTCGACTTCTTGTATAATGAGCTAATGTCGACAAGAAGTGAAGCATCGTAGGAGGGCCTTAATGAATCCCACATCTACGACACGGAACAGAGCAAGTGATTTTGGAGGTGAAAATGATCTGATGATACAGGGTTCAGGGTGGCGGACATGAAAGAATGGAGCATGAATGTATTGCAGTGGATGAGACACAGGTGAATTCTTTGAGCGACTTCTCTTGAATATACTGACAACGCTGACAATAGATTGGTAGCGTTAACCCCAAATATGGATGGTGTGATGAACCAATGGTGATATGACAGGTGAACGGAATAACCCAACCCGACTCGGACGTGGAGTGAAAGTGTCATGTTCAAGAGCGACTTGCTACCAATAAAGTTTCTTCAAGTTTTCTTCCCAATTTTCCCCAGACATTGCTGACCAGTACCTCTTTATTTTTATCAAGCTTGATGAGGATAACATATGCTTGTTCTATAATCTGGCCTTTGAGCGAACCCGCCGCTATGTTTTAACGAGCCTAGCGACAATGAAACTTGTTCTTGTCCATTTGGACAAGTTTGTCGCTATTGATTTTAACCAGTTTAACGACAATGATAACTCTGTCCTTTTTCAATTTTAGAGAGTCTAAAAAGGGATGGAAAGGAAACTCCAATGATTCTTTTTCATCATATAATCCCTTAACTCTGAAAAAGCGTAAAATAATATGAAAGGGATGAATTTTTGAGAGTTTTAACAAGCCGAACAAGACAAGTGCTCGATCTTTTTGTGTAATAATCCCTCTGGTCCAAAAAGATTAAAATCTAGAGGAGGGATAGCACTTCCGATTAATTTAATGAGCCAGAGAGGCCATTCACTCAGCACTATTTTCATATTTTACGAGTCAGGTGAAAAGAGCTTAAAGGAGACTCGTTTTTTGAGGAACGAGTGATAATTTCGGGTAGCCGCTGATTCTAGGTAAGGTTTGGAATTTTCCAATCATGGCAGTGTCACAAGGATGGCTAGCAAGATCACTCATCATAGTTGTTCCTCAAAAGGGTAAACAATCAAATGAAGGCGTATGATCGGCTAAAAAGGTGGAGGTGATGATGAGAACACGACCAAGGCTTAAAAGTCAATGATAATGCATTCACAGGTTATTTACCTGAAATTGGTTCATTTTTTAATGAGCTCATAGAAGCTGGCTTAAGTTCCTAGCAGACTTATGTCAGCTAACCAAGTGATAGTTGTGGTAAGAGCTAGTACTTGTGCATACAACACCGTCGCTTCCAAGTTTTTTACTAACTACCGTGTTGATAAAAGTAAAGAAGGGAGTCCCAGGAGTTGTAGCATTATTGCTGCAATATTGGAACCCACCAGTAACCATGTGCAGTAATAACAGAATAAACCATCACACATAAGAAACACACATGAACACCAAGGATTAAAGTGGAAACCCAATGCAGGACAAAAATCACCTGTTGTTGTCTTCTTTTAACATAATAAAAATCTATTGACAATATTGTACTAGTGCAGACTCATACCAGTATGAAGGCACCCACCTACAGAAGGCTACAACCTTCTCTCATTCTCCAACTACTACTAGAAGGGAGCTACAATCCCCTAGCTCTTGTATTAGCTGATCCATTTACTAGTATGTAGGCACTAGCCTATAGAAGGCTCCAACCTTCACTCTTCCTTTAGGGACCGCGTTTCATAAATTTTGAGACTGGATATTCATGGAACACAGCATTACACTCTGAAGGCCATGTTTCATCAAATTTTCATACTGGACCCATCAGCAACATCGAAGCTCAAAATCAATCACCACTGCAATACAACCAATCAATGGAAACCCATCATCACTAAAGCAAATCACAATCAATCAATCTGAAAATTCAGAACACTGTCACCAAAACACAGAGAAGAACCCAAAACTCCGTATCAACAACCAAAACCAACTACAACTTCAAACATCATATTTCATGATGTATATGCTACTTAGATGTGTCGAACCAGCATGTATACACACTTTTACCAAAGCCAACTACTGTATATATCTACAAATACTAACTTAAAAGTTCACAACCATTCGAAAATTCAGTCATACACGGGTCATAACATTTACAAAATATAACATGCTCAAACAATCAGATCTAGCCCAATCAACATCAGATCCTTCAATGTTAGGTCATGTCAGTTCTTATGAACTTAATCTAACATTGTATCCAAGGTGCAAAAAATATTTCAGATCATCTCATAATGATGGCCCCTATAACATAACGTATACTTCAGATAGAAGTACCCCTCAGAAGCCCATTCACTTGCACACATTGACCTAATGATCTTCTCCTCCTTATATAGTTTTCGGCCTTTCTCAATACCTTGGACCAAAACCAATTAGGACCAATACCTCAGACCAATACCTCGGACCAAATACCTTGAACCAATATCTCGGACCAAATACCTCGGACCAATACCTTCGACCAAATACCTCGGACCAATACCTTCGACCAAAACCTTGATTTCCCATCCCATATGCGATTTTCCTTCTGTGAAAGTGCATCCATATGTATACACTCCTTTTTCTACTAACCCATGTGTATAAACTACGTGGATAAGGTGAACCAACGTATACTTCTTAAACCACTCTCTTTCTTCAATCTTTGGAGTCTGATCTATAATCCTTTGTTGTTAAGTTGTTGTACTATGAACTGTCATCTATGTGAGTTGCCATCAAGGAGAACATATATGTCATAATGCCAAAAATCTCCCCCTTTGGAATTGATGGCAACAATAACACCAAGACACTATCCCCCTTTGACATCAAGGACAAAGGGTGGACAAAGATATTCTCACCCTATGTACATGATGAATTCTCTTATTAAGATCCTCCTTTGTACATGTTGAGATGCACTAAACCATCCATGCTCCCCCTGAGCACATGCAAAGTTTGAAAAAATATTTTCCAGAAGAAAATCATGACTCTATAACTCAACTCTGTGAGTATGAACTTCCTATCACCAATGACTCTTACATACATCAATCTCCCAACCAATTGGGGATACACCAAATCTGACTCACCCACCCAACCAAGTGGGGATACACAAAATGTTTATACATGAATGAAACAAAAATTATTACGTCATCCTTCCCATGCATAGTGGGGTTACAAATTATGTCTTTTCATGACCTTTACATCAAATGATATACATGGAATTTATAACAAGGACCAACAATCTAAACAAGAGCATGATAGTCATTAGCAACTATCATACACCATATATGATCTTCTCCATCAATATCTGTCAGAAGCATTAAGATCAACAACCTATATATGTCCATCATCAAAAGAGCCATTTTAATCAAACAACTATGTGGATCAAGCAGTATAAGTATCATCATGTACCAAGTTTTTCTAATATAATGCCAACAATGCATTATTAGAAACATATGCTCCCCCTGAACCTGTGCCAACTATTCACTATAAGATCTGATCATTGCAAATATCAGTGAGAATCATCAAGGCATATACATCAAGTCATCAACAACTTATGAGGCCTAAAAACACTTCCACATATCATCAACAAACGCTAACCACCATCAATCATAATACAATAGATAATTGATAATTGACTGAACAATATCAAACCCCTTTTCTTGAGTCTATCCCATAACTTTTTCTTCAAAATACCATATATGCCAATGTGCAGCTTATGACTTGCATATATACGTGACTTCTCTTCATAATAACTGGGTATGAGAATTGGAATACTAAAGTTTTACACTTTCAACTCCCCTTGGGTCTGTTATGTCTGTAAATTGAGTTATGCCACATATTGCTAACAACAATTCCTTCTTCTTCAATACCTTGGATTGTTATGATGTTTGCTCCTTTTGGTATGGTGGCCGAAATTTGTTCCTACATTCCTTTGATTTATGTCCAAACTTGTTACACGCATAGCATATTACATGTTTCATATTCCTTCTATCGCAATCAATAGCTTTGTGACCAAACATATTGCAAGTAAAACAATATCCCTTAAAGTACCTGCAAGCTGATGAACTTTTTGTGTGACAATCTTGAACCATTCTGCTTCTGCATCTGGTTGCAACATGTCCAAAATTATGACACATAAAACATTCAACATTATTTGTCAGAGATAAGAAACAATTATCCCTTCCATAATGTTTTTCTTTGAAGTCTTTCCTTTGTTGTTGATGGGGTTGGCCTTTTATATCCTTGTTGAGCATTTCAGATTTTGGATTGGAGTTCCTTACCTCATCTTGTGAGCTAGATTCACCTTGATGAAAACCAAGACGATTCTTCATCTAAAGTTTCCAATCCTTTAGCAAATCTAAGATTCAAAGTCTTTTCCTTTTCAAGTTCTTTTCTTAGACTTACTACTTCACATTCTAACACTTCATTGTGTTTGTCCTTTTGAGTGAGTTGATGTGTCACTGTGTTTATGACTATATCCTTTTATACCAAACTGAATTTGAGTTGACTGATTTCTTTAAGGAAATGTTCCTTTTCAAAGGCATCATTTTCATATGCCATGAGTAGCTTAATTTCTTGATCATCTTCATCACTATTGGACAAGCTGTCACTATCATCATGAGTATAATAACTTCTATTACCTTCTGCAAACATAATTCCTTTGACATGAGGGCATTTAGCAATGTAATGACCAACTCTACCACAAGAAAAGCATTTGAATGGTAGCTTACCTCTGAATCTTCTGGAACCCCGTTGAAGTTTCTTGAGAAAATCTAACTCATCTTCTTCTTATGAAATGTGTCTTGATTCATTGTGCTCTTCCTTTACTTTTCCCTTCGCTAACGCTTTAAAAGAGGCTTCTCTTATATCTGATGGACCTCCTTTTCTCATTTCAAAGGCAGTTAAGATTCCATGGAGTTGAGTCACTGTAATGGTTTGAAGATCTTGTTTTTATTCTGTGGAAGACACTTTTGAATCAAATTTAGAAGACAAATATCTCAAAATTTTCTCAACTAAAGTAGCTTCCTTTATCTCTTCACCCAGATTTCTCATATGATTTACAATCCCATCTACTCACAAGAAATACTAGAGATACTTTCATCACTATGCATCTTGAGAGTTTCATACTGGATTTTGAGAGTTTGCAGTTTAACACGTTTTACCTAGGAGTCTCCTTCATAGCCCTGAATGATTCTGTCCCATATTTCCTTGGTTGTGTTGAGTTGCATGACTTTGATGAATTTTGATTCTGATAGACTTCCCAATAAGGCTTTGACAACTTTGGCATTGATTTCGTATGTTTTCCTTTCTGTTGGATCCGTGGGGACTGCTACTGGATATTGATATACTTTTTCCACAATTGCCCAAAAATCATCTCCATGTGACTTAAGATACGCTCTAGTTCATGTTTCCAATATACCAAGTTGTTCCCATTGAAGATTGGTGGTTTGATAGATCCCATGCCTTCGTGATTGGTCATTTTGAAATATCTCCCTTCAAGCGATCAAGATTCTTCTGAGGGACCTGCTCTCATACCGATTTTTGGAAATAATACTAAGAGGGGGGTGAATTAGTGTTATCAAATCAATTACTTTTTCATTTCATACTCATATTTATATACACTACTTCAATGAAGGTAACACACATGTACACACAATTATCTTTAAAGAAACCAACGTATATCCAAAAAAATTATGATTTAGTTAATTCATCATATGTTGATCTTTAATCAGTGCATCAATACTTCACTAACCATGTAAACAGTAACCATGTACATTAATAACATAATAAACCATCACACATAACCAACACACAAGAACACCAGGATTTATGGTGGAAACCCAATGCGGAAAAAAAACCACCTACTATTGTCTTCTTTTAATATAAGAAAAACCTGTTTACAATCTTGTACTGGTGCAGACTCATTCTAGTATGCAGGAACCCACCTGCAGAATGTCACAACCTTCTCTCATTCTCTAGCTTCTACTGGAAGGGAGCTACAACCCCCTAGCCCTTGTACTAGCCAATCCATTTACTAGTATGTAAGCATTGCCCTATAGAAAGCTCCAACCTTCACTCTTCCTCAAGAGATCACAATTCATAAATTTTCAAACTGGATACTCTTGGAACACAACGCTGCACTCTGAAGGCCACGTTTCATAAAATTTTCATACTGGACCCATCAGCAACACTAAAGCTCAAAATCAATCACCACTGCAATACAACCAATCACTGAAAACCCATCATCACTGAAGCAAATCCTAATCAATCAATCTGAAGATTCAGAACACTGTCACCAAATCACAGTCACCAGAACATAGAGAAGAACCCTGAACTCTGTATCGACAACTAGAGCCAAATGCAACTTCAAACATCATATTTCATAATGTATATGCTACTTAGATGTGTCGAACCAACGTGTATACGTGATTTTACCAAAGCGAAGCAACGTATAGATCTCCATATACTAACTTAAAACTTCACAACCATTCCAGACTTCAGTCATACCCAGGTCATAACATTTACAAAATAAAACATGCTCAAGTAATTAGATCTAGCCCAATCAACATTAGATCATTCAATGATAAGTCATTTTAGTTCTTATGATCCTAATCTAACATTGTTTCCAAGGTGCACAAAATATTTCAGATCATTTCATAATCATAGCCCCTGCAACATAACATATACTTCAAATAGAAGTATCCCTCAGAAACCCATTCACTTGCACACACTGGCCTAATGATCTTCTCCTCCTTATATAGTTTTCGACCTTTCTCAATACCTTAGACCAACACCACTTAGGACCAATACCTTGGACCAAAAACCTCAGACCAATACCTTTGACCAAAACCTTGATTTCACATCCCATGTATGCTTTTCCTTCTATGAAAGTTCGTGCATATTTATACTCTCCTTTTGTTCTGTTAATCTGCATGCATATGCTACTTGGACAAGGTGAACCAGCATATACTTCTTAAACCACTCTCTTTCTTTAATCCCTGGAGTCTGATTTGTAATCCGTTGTTGTTAACCTATTGTAATGTGAACTATCATCTATGTGAGTTGCCATCAAGGACAACATATGTATCATAATGCCAACACGCAAAAAGAAATATATTTTTAATTTTTTTTATAACTTTTTTGGACATTTATAATTTGAGAAAAGTTTTATTAACCTTGCTTCTAAGCATATATCATACTTTGAATAATACCCAAGAAATAATTTAAGTGGATTATTTTCCCAGTCATGTGCAAGGTTGATTCTCATAGTCTTCACCATTATAGGGTATGTTTTAGGCTTTTTCTATCATATTTTCAATTTAAAAATTTTTGTATTCTTTTTTTCATTAAATAAGTATAAATAAGTATATATGTAATGTTATTCATGAGGTGTAGATTAATTGATTTGTGTGGGGTTTAGCTTTTATTAAGTTAAAGGTTCAAATTTTATGGAGAGGGGTTGAGGATGAGAATTACTTTAGGGGAATTAAACTATGCCAAGAAGTGTCCAAACTCAATGGAACATCACACAATCCTAGTGATAACATCCTAATAGTAAGAAAATCACTCTTTTATTCATCATTTTAACTAACCCCAACCTAAACTCGGCTTAACTTAAAAAAAACACATATATAAAATATTGTTTCTTATCATCTTCATCAATATCATATAGGGTAGGTCTCAATCTCTTTTTTTTAATAATCTGAATTTGAAAAATTTATTCACCTCATCCTAAGACCAAATTAATTTGTTAATATATTGCATGTTTCAATCTTGTTTCTTTAATTTTGAATTTGAAAAAATTATTCACCTCATCATGAGACCAAATTAAATTAAGGATATTCAATACTATACATATTATTATTTACTTTTATATTCTTCTATTTCTAAATAAATTCAATGTTCAAATTTTTTTTTTTTACTATTTTCCTAATTCCCATTAGAAATTGTATTGCTCTTATGGAAGTTTATTATATTAAACTGGGTACACCCACTTTGGCTTTTCATCCTAAGTGGTTAGCAATTTTTGAGACAAAACCATAAGCATCGTGGGAAGATAACTTAGATAACATTAAAAACAACCATTGTCAAACTTAAAAAATGGACTTTTGAAAACATGCAATCCCTCATGCCATGCATGTGAAAACTTAATTCATTTTAGTAAATTGGTATAATGTTTTAATATAGAGGCTCATTCTACAACCCAATATGATGTGTAAGGATGTTTGTTCGTCATCAAAGTTGAAATTTTGCTCATGTCACCCAAAATAAAAAATTTTAAAAATCTAAAAATAAAAAAAATTAATTAACTATACAAAACATTTACACGTGAAGAAATTGGATCTCTCTCGGCTCATGTTAGATCCGTATTTATGATTGATATATGTTGGTCAATCATAACAATGTTACCTTAAAAAAAGTATTCCAAAAATATCCCTTCAAGGACTGTAAAGTGTAATTTGTCTTACCATGTATATACAAATATATTGAAAACCTAATTCATGATTGTCCATACACATGATTTTCAATACCTTAATTCATGCAGCAGGTTAAAGATTGAAAGTATCCTAACATCGATACAATAGTAGGGCACACAAATGTAAGACAAAGTAGTATAACAACAAAGGATCAATACTATAACTATGTTTCTCAAAGCATATATACTTTCAAGTAACAGTGGAATATGCAAATATTATAATTCATGTAAGTAGATTTTAGGTTTTTGCAATGTGTTTCTGAAGATAAAGAATTTGGATTTTCCATGATGATGTTTAAAAGCTATTGCTATTTCAAATCTAAAAGAGTATCTATCTTTGGAACAATAGTCGAAAGAGAGAGGAGACAAAGAGAATGTGTATGTATATGTATACGTATAAATAAAGGGAAATGTCAATTGATAACATAACCTTACAACATCTCTTCCATATTGTGTTGGAGAGTGCCTCTCTGTGTAATGAAATTAGCTCTCATCCAACAACATCCTAAAACCACTGAAGAATGTTATTTATGTAAATACATTCTTTAAATTTAATAATAATTAATACAATAACAAACTATGTGACTAAATACTAACATACAAAACAAGTGTGAATTAACAATTCTAATAATTTTGCTTAATAAGTACTTGTCATGTGTAGTGAGATCTTAATTATTCTCCAGTCCACATACACACACACACACATATTCCATTTTCCTAAATATGGCCCCACTTTGCAAAGTCCTCATTTGGTTTAGCTTGGTATTTTTATTCCATACATTGAGCATAAAGAGACAATCTATCAAAGTCCACATAAAAGAACAACTATCCCTTGGAATACAGGTGTAGTAAACCACTATAACTACTATTTTAGTAGGAAATCATTCATGCGCATGGTGTTGTGGTATATACAATGACCCTTCCTCACACCCTCCCCCAATTATTGTATTTACTTAATAAAATAATGGGGGCTCTATAGATTTTTTCTTATAAATTTCTTGTTTAAGTTATTAATAAATATTTCAATTTCTAACTTTTATTGTATAATGTATTTTAGTGTTTATAATTTAATTCCATATTTATTAGTGTTAAGGATCCTAGGAAACAATAAGACTCAATCCCTTAGTAAGAATAGTCTCGAAGGTATAACTTTCAAAAATCTTGACATTCCTTGGTTCTGATAAGATTCAATGCTTTCAATTAAAAAAGAGCCACATGGTGGCATGCCACCGTATTTGTTCATAATTTATTTTTGTGCATATTAGTTCTAAAATACAATGATCATGAGACAAAAGAGAAACATTTATAACAAGGATCACTCGATTAAAATTCTTTTGGATGCATGTACCGAGTGGTTAATTGGCCCTATTAGTTGGCCTCAAGGGAAAACATAGATTTTTATCACAAAATTTTAATATTTAAAATTGTTGGATCCATGTATTGAATTTTAGTTGGTGTCACCAATTCTCACAAGGAAAATTTTCACAGTAGGAAAAAATAGTAATAATTGATATAAAATAGTAATAAATAAAAGATAAATATGGTTCACAAAGGAGGTATGGATTCCACACAAATGAATTCCATTAATAAGAAACGAACTATGATGCAAAAAAAAGACATGTAATCATATATGCTAGTTGGAGAATATGGAGACACAAAACTCTGCATGTCTTTTCATCCTAGCCAAGGAGATGATTGAAGCCAAAGAAACGAGTACATTAAGTTGTCTGAACCGGGTTGCACCATGTTCATAGGCTTATTATTCTTCGATGAAAGTGTTGGATGGTTTTTGCATTTAGTTGCAAAACAACTAGAATTCCTTGAGACAAATATCTGCAAAGACAACTCTAGTAAAAAAATGGTTTCAAATTGATACACAAAATCAATATTCCAAATACGGTATTACAAAATAAATCTCTAGTAATTTTTACAACTATTTCAAATCATAGTAATCAGTTATGCCAGATTGCAGTACTTGAAATGCTCGAATTTGGTAGCAGTATGTGAGACTTGTATCCATAAGGGATATGTGCTAGAATCTCAAGACACATATAATTTGGAGCTTCCACGACCTATAGAGTGAATGCATTCAAAAAAAAAGAGAAAATTATGACCAAGGTTTCATGAGAGTAGACTTTCCAATTAGAGTGTCACGTAACAACAACGAGACATTAATTTCAATTTTTTTTTTTTTTTTTTTCATTTTGAAAACTAGTCAAACATGACCTCCATATTATATTACAATAAAACTCTATTTGGTTGAGATTATCATCCAAAATCTTTCGAAAACATATGAACATGTACTGTACATGGAAAAAGAAAAAGTTCTTATGGGGGCACAATGTTCATGGCAGAATAACTAGAACAATGAGATTTTATTTCAAAATACTTGCAATTCAATTGCACCTTTGACAACTTTTCAATGTTTTATAATCAAACCCTAGCTAAATTAATCAATCAAATCCTAGTTCAGCTCATGAGTGCGAAAGGTCCTTATAATGCTTTGTATTTTATAATAAATTATGAATTCAGTGGAACATTTGTTAATAGCTAAACCAAGAATCTCATAGTTCCTAGATGCATCACCTAATAAAGCTAGAATTTCCATAGCTTTTATTTGTATGGTATCTAATTTTCTCTCATTCAAGTATTAATTCGTTTTTTAGAATTTTAGTTACACTTACACATTCATGATAATTTTGATTGCTCTTATACCTTATTAGTGTTCCCTTTTTGTTCCTACTTTGCATGTACTGGAGCATGTTGGAATATGAATGGCACATAGTTAATACACACAACAACAATGGTGGGTAGACAATCTCTCTGATAAAAATCCTTTTTAATACCCCCTATACTAGTTAAGTGTTGTTAGATCAAGTATGAGACAATTCTTATGGAAATGACCATTCCATCTTGGGTTCATCTGCAAATAAAGAAAACCCCATGAACTACAATCCACATTTCCAAAGACCAATTCAATCATTTGTTAAGTAAAATAAAAACTTGCCTTAAATTCATTACTCAATAAGGAGAAACAATCACTAGTAACACAAATAAAAATGGAAGTTCCAATTCCCCTGTTCCAAACAAATTAAGGTTGTCAAACACTATGGTTTGTGATGCATTGAACTTATCATAATCTACAACAGAGAATAATTAAGTGAAATAAAATGACATTTGAGTTCTTGTGACTCACCAGGAATGTAGTAAAATAGGATCCACATTTCCAAACAATAGTTCAATCATTTGTTAAGAAAAAGAACAACTTGCCTCAAATTCATGGCTTGATAAGTAGTAATAATCATCAACAACACAAATAAAAATGGGAGTTGTAATTCCCATGTTCCGAACAAATTAAGGGTGTCAAACACTATGGTTTGTGATGCAATTTACTTCATCAAACTCTATAATAGGGAGTAACTAAGGGAAATAAAATGGCATTTGAGCTGTCATGACTAATGAGGAATGTATTAAAATATTTTAAGGAAGACCAAAAAGACAATGCACAAACCGCAAACACCTCTCTAATAATGTAAACAAAGAAATTGATTGCCAGTAAAAATAAATAGATGCGGGATGAAGTTTAAATTATTAGTTCATTTCACTGGAGTTTGTCTCATTTTGTAACTAGGAAGAACCTGAAGCATGTTGGAATACTTTATTAGTGATCCCCTTTTGTTCCTTCTTTCTATGTACTAGAGCATGTTGGAGTATGAACACCACACAGATAAGCCACATAACAGAAATCATTGGTACACCAAGTCTCTGATGAAAAGCCTTTTTAATACCGCTTGTGTTGGTTAAGTGTTGATAGATCAAGTATGCAACAATTCCTATGTTAATGACCATTCTAGCTTGGGTTCCTCTACAAAAGAACCACACCCCATGAACTACCATCCACATTTCAAAACACCAATTTGAATCATTTGTTAAGAAAAACAACAACTTGCCTCAAATTCATGTCTTGATAAGTAGCAATAATCACCAGTAACACAAATAAAAATGGCAGATCCAATTCCCCTATTACAAACAAATTAAGCTTGTCAAACACTATGGCTTGTGATGCAATTGAACTTATCATATTCTGCAATAGAGAATAACTAAGTGAGATAAAATGGCATTTGATCATTTGTTAAGAAAAATTAAAACTTGCCTCAAATTAATGGTTTGATAAGGAGCAATAATCACCAACAACACAACTAAAAATGGCAGTTCCAATTCCCCTATTTTGAAGAAATTAAGGTTGTTAAACCCTATGGTTTTTGATGCAATTGAACTCATCATACTCTACAAAAGAGAATAACTAAGTGAAATAAAATCGCATTTGAGTTCTTGTGACTCACTAAGAATGTAGTAAAATAATGTAACAAGGAAGACCAAAAATGCAGTGCACAAAATGTAATCAAATTTGTAATAATGTAAACAATAAAATCCATTACTAGCCAAAATAAATAAATGCGGGATTAAGTTTAAAGTCTAAGTTAATTTGGCTCAATTTTGTCTAATTTTGCAATCGGGAAGAACCTGGTTACCTGATGCAAAGAATCACATCTCCAAGTGTCTTTAGGACCAACAATGGAACAATAGAAGATTAATTGATGTTTGTGTGCTTTCGGTACACCATGATTGGTTAATTCTCAAAGGGGATTTGAACGAACAAAGGCCGGAAGCCAAAAAGCCAAAAAGGGAAAACAAACACACAAGCACCGATTGACTTAAAAGCCACTGAATGATAGAGATAGGAGGGGGCAATGCTGAGACAGAGAGAAGACAGAGACATAGAGTGAGAGGGAGAGTCTGTGTACTCAAAAAGACTTGGGGGATCCAAGTAAAGCCCTGTTGTTTTGTTCCTATTGTGTTGAGACTCAATTTGAGCTCACACTTGTAAAAACTCTTCTCTTGACATAATAGAGAGGTCACCATTGAATGCTAGACTAGGAGACGTAGTCTAAGAGTTTTAGGTGAACTCCTTGATTATTTGTTGTGTTATGTGTGTGTCTGTTATGTTTCTTTAACTACTTCATTGTCTATATTATTCTCAATCTTTTCGATTCGTTGCACTAAGTAATATAGGAAAATCATGTACATGAGTTTGTAATACCTTAATATTAGTCTAAGATCTCATTTTTAGATCAAGTGGTATCAGAGCATTAGGTTTTCTAAGGTTAGACAAGCTTGTGCTAGATTGTTGAATGCTAACTAGGTCAAAGCTCAAAGGAGAAGGAGAACCTGTTGAGGCTAATCCAGATATTGGAAGAGTCTATCCTAGGAGAAGAATGGCAGAACAAACCCCATTGTAATCAAAATCTCAGTTCATCGACAGTTTCATGACCATGAGAGCCATGGTGGAAGAGATGTATCAAGAATTTAAGAAGGGTCATGATGAAAGTACTTCAACCCCCAAACAAGACAAAGGAGCAGAGAAACCTTCTCTAGATGCCCCAGACGGCAAAGGGAAAGGGGAAAAACATCCTCCATCACCTCCTCCACCATCTCCTCCATTATCCTCATCTCCTAGCCGTGAAAAAAAAAGAAGAAAACATCTTTGATTAAATTAGATGTGAAATTTGATTTGCCAATCTATGATAGAGAATTAATTGTAGAAAAGCTACATAACTAGATTAGACAGATTGATGTATATTGCAGGGTGTAGAACATTGATTTAGAGAGGAGAAAGATTCAGTTGGCTAGCCTTCGCCTTGGAGGAACTTGTTATAGACATTTTTGGGCACTACAACCCCAATCATAAATGTCCATAAACTAAGTTCTCCTAAGTCCCTAAAAGTGTTGCTTCACTCCCTAAAGGAACAAGGTCAGCTGATTACATCGTCTCCCAGAAGTTCTCCACAGAAAGCTGCTCAGAACTAGTCAAAACTGGACCATACAGAATACCCAACATCATCCTCCAGTAAGAAAGCCCCTCTTCACCTCATGTAAAGCTTAGATCAGCCAACACTATGATGTTGCACTAGGAAGCCAACAACACTTCCTTACAAGATACAACATTCCAGCCTTTGGATCTCTGTGATGAGGGATCCATATATAGATGATTGTAGGGGGGTGAGTTAGCTTCTATGTTTTTTATTAGTGTCCTCTCTCTAATAGTTCTTGATTCCACTTAGAGATTGATGATATCTTACTCATCCCTGGGTGAATTCAGAGAGGCAAGTGTCAGAGGAGAAGTTTCTAGAAGATTCTATGATCCTCCACCTCGCAAACTGTCTCTGTCATTTGTCCATTCTCGCCCATCGCACCCTACAGAAGGGCTTTCTAGTATGCATTGCACCCTTTACACTGAGTTGGTGAGATGCATCGCACGCTCTACACTAGGCATTCTGTATGGTCCAGTTTTGACCAGTTATGAGCAGCTTTCTGTGGAGAACTTCTGGGAGATGATGTAATCAGCTGACCTTGTTCCTTTAGGGAGTGAAGAAACACTTATAGGGACTTAGGAACACTTAGTTTATGGACATTTATAATTGGGGTTGCACTGCCCAAAAACGTCTCTAACAGTTGCCCCCTAAAGCATGAGGTCGTTAATCTTTTGATGTCAGGTGAAATGCTTTATCATGAGGATCCGAAGTTTTTTTGAGCTGGAAGGCGACCTGTAATAAGGTACAATACAATACATTATCTTCATAATATTTTTCATGATCTAGCTGAGGTGGGCATTCCCATGCTCAGCTTTATAAATTCATTTTCATGTACATAGGACAGACAACCATCTGTGTAGCAGACTGATGATTCAGACGGAGTCATCATCCTATGATTTGGATGATTATCTGTTCGGCAATGATGTACATTTGATGTTCTTATATTCCTGAATATATCCTAGCCCGAATGGATGAGACTGGATCCACGGTCTTCAAAACATGTTCAATCTCCACAAGGAGTACAAGTCGATCCATGTGAAAGATGTTCTGGAGTCGAACATGGAAAGACATTGCCTAATTACCAGCCAATGATGTAAGCTATTAACAAACGCGAGAGGAATCACTAATAATGACAATGATCCTCAAGGTACTACAATACAATTTGCGTGGTGTGAAAAAAGGGACTTGGCGTCGAACACCACGCAAAATCTTTCAGTCGAAGGACATTGATGTAAACCTATCGCCGAAAGTGAGAAACTTGCCATTGAGGCATGCAAGCTTCAAAGTAGTGAAAGGGGTTGTTCCTAGGTTGAATTCTTGTATAATGAGCTGATGTCGACAAGAAGTGAAGCATCATAGGAGGCCCTTAATGAATCCCACATCTACGACAGGGAACAGAGAAAATGATTTTGGAGGTGAAAATGATCTGATGATACAGGGTTCAGGGTGGAGGACATGAAAGAATGGAGCGTGAATGTATTGCAGCGGATGAGACACAGGTGAATTCTCTGAGTGACTTCTCTTGAATATGCCGATGACACTGACAAAAGATTGGTACCGTTAACCCCAAATATGGATGGTGTGATGAACCAATGGTGATATGACAGGTGAACGGAATAACCCAACCCGACTCGGACGTGGAGTGAAAGTGTCATGTTCAAGAGCGACTTGCTACCAATAAAGTTTCTTCAAGTTTTCTTCCAAATTTTCCCCAGTCATTGCTGACCAGTACCTCTTTATTTTTATCAAGCTTGAGGAGGATAACATATGCTTGTTCTATAATCTGGCCTTCGGGCGAACTCGTCACATGTTTTAACGAGCCTACTGACAATGAAACTTGTTCTCGTCCATTTGGACAAGTTTGTCGCTATTGATTTTAACGAGTTTAACGACAATGATAACTCGGTCCTTTTTCAATTTTAGAGAGTCTAAAAAGGGATGGAAAGGAAACTCCAATGATTCTTTTTCATCATATAATCCCTTAAGTTTGAAAAAGCGTAAAATAATATGAAAGGGAATAATTTTTGATAGTTTTAACGAGCCGAACAAGACAAGTGCTCGATTTTTTTGTGTAATAATCCCTCTGGTCCAAAAAGATTAAAATCTAGAGGAGGGATAACACTTCCGATGAATTTAACGAGCCGGAGAGGCCATTCGCTCGGCAATATTTTCGTATTTTACGAGTCAGGTGAAAAGAGCTTAAAGGAGAGTCGTTTTTTGAGGAGCGAGTGATAATTTCAAGTAGCAGTTGATTCCATGTAAGGTTTGGAATTTTCCAATCATGGCAATGTCGCAAGGATGGCTAGCAAGATCACTCATCACAGTTGTTCCTCAAAAGGGTAAACAATCAAATGAAGGCATATCATCGGGTAAAAAGGTGGAGGTGATGATGAGAACATGACCAAGGCTTAAAAGCTGATGATAATGCATTCACAGGTTATTTACCAGAAATTGGTTCATTTTTTAATGAGCTTAAACTCTGGGGGAAACATTTGCTCATTGCTTATGTTTAATTTTTAACGACCTTGAACTCCACATAAAAATTGCTCGTGATAATGGTCATTGATTATTTGATTCACCGTTAGCACTTTTTTCTTTCAAAGTTTGTACTACTTGTTCGATTGCTTCATCAAACCGATTAGAAATGAAAAGATATGCTTGATAAATGAGTTAAAAACACTAATACTTTACTTGAATTATGTGAATAGTAATTTAGAGGTGACTTTTACCTCTCATTTTACCATTTCATTTGAACTCGGTTTGTTGGAGCTCTGGAAGTGTTTTTTCCCCCTGATTTTCACTAGTTGATTTCGGGAGATTCTGTGGATGATTCTCAGTGCCGTCTAGACCAGGTAGGAGCCAAACCTGTGCTCTTCAGTTGCATTCTTTCCTTTTTGAAATCTGAGCATGTTTCCCTGCTTTGCTGAGCCTCTAGGGTTTCGAACAATTCGCCTTGGCCCCATCGCACCCTTCCTATATTGAAAGGTGTGATGCATACTAGTCTTATCACTGGCTAGTCAGTGTGCATCACTCCCACTACACTGCTAGGGTGTGATGGGTTCAAGGAGGGTAACTTTTGCACTATTTTCTCATGGAATTCTTGTCTGTTTCTACCAAATCAGGACCCTGACTCCCCTCTTGTTTATTTTTCAGAGACTCATCAGGGAAAAATGGTTGTTGCATGGTGAGAATGTGAGCATGAAGAAGAGGACACGGTTGCTTTGCATGATCCGGGTACTGTGACTGCACTGCAGAACTGTGGCCTGCTGAAGTTTTTTCGCATCTCTAGCATGAGGAAACAAATCAACTTGTTGCAATATTTCCTCGATGCCTGGGATCCTACCAACTAGGTATTCTAGATTAGGGGCAAATCTATCCCCTTAACTGTCGTGTACATCTATTTTTTCACCGGTTTATCGAGGCATGGCACCCCTCTCTCATTATCAGGTTCTGCCGCGGGGGTGAATCCGTGAGAGAGTACATTCGCCAACACTGCAGAGAGGGATCTCAGCTGAGTACGGATGGTAAGATCAACATGTGAGATGTCACTGACCGACCCTTGAGGACCATTTTGTTCACTTTTGCTAAACTGGCCGGTAGTGCGGCTCTTCATATAGCTAACAGGTTTTATATGCAGTATGTGTTGGAATGCCTTGAACCAAAGGTGTTCAACTGGTGTGACAGAGTACTCTCTGTGATGAAAGAACAACTAACCAAGGTGAAAAGTGGAAGATCCAAGAATTTTGGCTATGGTTCTATTTTGACTGCTTTCACTTTGGAGAAGATCCCACTGATGCAGTCGCAGTACATCTCACTTAGTTTACCTCCATCGACTAAGTCACGGATGCAGAGATGGGTTGACCTCATGTCCTGACATGCTGGCCAGCCTCAGATTTCTTTCTCTGATACCTCCTTTGAGTGGTTTGATCGTCAGGAGATGGTTTACGCCAAGTTTCCATATGCTGGCATGGATTTCCGAGGTGACCCGGATTTGGTGCTGCCGGCTAGTGAGCAGTGGGGTGCTATGGGTAAATTCTCTAACCATATCTTTGTTTATTGTTTTTATAATGTTCTTACGCTTTCTTTGATCAATACTAATCAAAACTCATGTGCTCATGTAGATATTGGACACGTTCGACCAGCAGTACGCCAGAGAGAACCAGCTGCCACTCCGGCAGGAGAGGCTATGGGGAGGGCCATCCTCCGCGACCTTGACATGGCCAAGACTCTTTCAGCATTATAGGATCAGGTCGAGGGTCTCACCCTTGGTATTCCGGAAGTGAGGACCAACGAGCTACCTCTGCGGTTGCAGCGACATACTACTAGCGTGCCAAGTCAATGGACTAGGCTTTTACGCATGATTGCACAGGCAGTGACTTGTTATCACCAGCATCATTAGACTAGTATGCGCCCTAGAATTTTGAGTTTTGGGTCATTTGACTGATTTTTTCTTGGTTACAGAACATTATGTGTAAACCATAAGTAGTTATACATGTATATTTTTTATTTTTGGAGCTTTATTTTGGTTAAGTTACGTGATCCTGCTGCAAATATTGATGTGATGCTTCTTTTTATAAATGTCGCGAATGTCTATCTAACACATAATTTGCTAATGAGTCTGTTAATGTGTTTGAATTTATGGAAATATGCTGATATTGAATGAAATCAAACTGTCTTTCCAAAATCCTGCCCTTAGGAACATGTGATAGATAGCTGGATTCCATACAAAGTAAATACCAATGAGTTGCAGAATGACGACTTGTGAGTCTAGCCTGACGACAAGTCGGCATACGCCATGTGCGATGGCATTAGAGAGGATTTCTATCAACGTGCTATATTCAGCTATATTTTTCATCGACTGACCAATACATACCCCTTTGAAACTCACTGACTCGCCGCTGGGATCGAAGATGGCCCAGGCCGCAGAAGATAGGTTCTGCGAACTACGACTCGCTCCATTGGCATATCCAAAAAATGATTCCAATAGGTTCGACATCTGCAGCAAATGCAAAAAGTGGATTACCCAACGAAAGCAATTACCCTTAGCGGAAACAAAAATGTAACAAAAGCATAGGGATTACTCCATTGAATTAAGCATAGTAACGCTTTAGGTACAACCCGTCGCGGGGTTGCGCCATTGGAATCCCATCATAATCTACCAACTCATAGGATCTTTTTGCTAATACATGCTTAACAATATAGGGACCCATCCATAAAGATTTGAACTTACCTGCTCCCAACTTATCAGACTCCTCGTCGTAAAGTAAGACCTAGTCACCTTCTGAGAAGACACGAGGTTTGAAATTTTTGTCGAACTATGCTTTGACTTGTTTCTTATGGGCTTTGTTAGTCAAAGCTACATCACAATGGGTTTCATCCAATTGGATTAGATCCAAGAAACAAGCCTCTTCTTCTGAAGTTCTGGGGAGAAGGTCGACCGCGAGCTTGAGGGACGAGATTTCACACTGAACTGGCAAGATTGCTTCTAGGCCATACACCAGTTGAAAAGGTGTAAACCCAGTTGCATTCCTCACCGATGTCCGGTATGCTCACAAGGCTGAGTACAGGATCAAGTGCCAACTCCATTTATGAACTCCAATAATCCTTTGTAGCATGCACTTCAAGACTTTGTTGATTGCCTCAACTTGTCCTTTAGCTTGTGGATAATATGGAGTAGAGCTATCGTGGGATAGTCTTAGTTTGGCAGCTAACTAAACCATCATGTGATTGCGAAAATGCAATCCATGATCTGTGACTATGGCCTGTGGAATGCCGAATCTGGAGCCTATGTGATTAAAAAAGAAAAGGGTAGCCGTTTCGCCGCTATTGTTTAATGTAGGCATCACCTCGGTGCATTTGGTAAAATAGTCTACTACGACCATGATATACCCATGCCCCCTGGCAAAGGTGGGGTTACATGTCATGAAATCTATGCCCCATTTGGTGAATGGCCCAACAACAACTACTAGTTGCAGAGGTGCAGGTTTTCTCTTGGTTTTGCTATCAAAGATTTGAGAAGCATGGCAACTTCTAACTGTGGTTATGCAATCTTTGAACATTGTTGGCCATAAGTATCCTGCTCGTAAAATATTTTGCACCGTAGCATAACCATATTGATGCCCACCACACACACCTGAATGACAATCATTCAGGACTTTTTCGGCCTCCTCATGGGTGAGGCACCTCTGCAGAACTGTATCGTCACCACGACGATAAAGTGTATCAACGACAATCATGTAGTCTTTTTCTTAGTATCGAATCCATCGTTGTTCGGAGCGTGAGGTATTAAACCTATATGTTTGGGTTTGGAGATAGATAATTATATCTCCATATCACAGATTGCTTAAAGATATCAGAAACAACTTTTGATCCAGGATTGCTTCTTCGGACGTTGCATCATTGGACGACGATGGGAGATCACATAGTAACTCTGCGAAAACCAGGGCTTTCTTTGATTTGGATTTTCTGAATTCTAGATCAAACTATTGTAAAATTACTATCCATTTTGAATATTTTCCCCCTAGCAATTGTCGCGACAATATATAAGTCATGGGGTTGCAATCTGATAAAATGGTAGTTTTTTTGAAGAGGACGTAGTGTCGAAATCTCTATATCGCTTGAACAACTGCTAGGGCTAGCTTTTCAACGTAGGAGTACTTCATTTCCGTATCATTTAAGTTTCGGCTTAAATAATATATGAGATGTTCAATTCCATTATCTTCTTGAACTAAAACCATCGCTATGGTCGTATCCGCTATAGCCAGATACAGGTTAAAGTCCTTTTGATATTCAGGAGCATACATTAATGACGCTGTTATTAGGGATTGTTTTAAAGCATCAAAGGAAGCTTGCGCGACTTGATCCCAAATGAAGGGTACTTATTTTTTCAATAGACGAGTATAACCTTTAGCAAGTTCAGAGTAATTTGGAATGAACCTTCTTAGAAAGTTTACTTTCCCTTGGAGTTTCTAAATCTGAAGCAAATTTGAAGGTGGAAGCAAATCAATGATTGCCTGAACTTTACATGGGTGGAGACGAATCCCATCCTTTGAGACCACAAAGCTAAGTAGACGACTAGAACTGAAACAAAACACACATTTGTGCAGGTTGAGTCGTATCTTGCAGTGTCGGCAACGTAGAAATATCGCTCTCAAATGCTGCGGATGATCGGTCTGCTTTCGTGAATGAGCTGGAAGATCATCGAGATATGGTTGAATGATGTTCTTGATGTCATGGAAAGCATAATTCATTGCTCTCTGAAATGTTTCCCCTGTGTTCTTTAAACCAAAGGGTAGCTTACGATATGCGAATGTGCCCCACGGAGAAATAAATGTAGTCTTTAATTGGTCCTATGGGCGGATATTTCTTTGATTATATCCGAAAAATCCATCCATAAATGAACAGATTTCACATCCGGCACATTCATCAATTATCTGGTCAATGAAGGGCGTAGGGTAGTTGTCTTTCGGACAAGCTTGATTTACTTCCCTATAATTGACACATACTCTAATTGTTCCTTGCTTCTTCATCAGAGGAACAATATTCGATACCCAATTGGTTAGAGGAACAGGGTAAATAAAACCAGCATGGAGGAGTTTTTCAACTTCTGCCTTAATGGCAGTGGCCTTCCTGGGGTACACCTGCCAGAGTCGGTGTCTTACTTGTTTGACATCTGGATACATATTAATTTCATGTTCAACTACGCTCGTGTCAATGCCTAGCATTTCATCATATGACCAAGCAAAGACATCTCTAAACTCGTGAAAGAGAGCGTAATATACTTCCAGTTCTGAAGAAGAACAAAATTTGTCGACATGAATATTCTCTACAACATTTGTTTTGGTCGAGATATTTATGGTGATAGTCTCTTCAATATTGGATAGGTTTTGCTTGGAATCCACCGTATTCATAGTATTTGATAGAAAGTCAAGAACTGAGTGATGGTCAAGGTCACTAGAATTATCCTCCTTACAATCCAGAAGATGGGAACGAACGACGGCGGTAATCTTCCCATGGTGTCACGTCAATCATCATTGACTTAACAATTCCTTTGTCTGTAGAATGTACTTGCGACCAAGGATCTGAAGGGGTTCCATATTCCTTAGACCTATCTATCCAAATGCTTGATGAGCGTTGATTGGGGTTTTTCTCCCATGCCAAAAACATTTATTTCTACAATATTTCAATTGGGCTTAGAGGCAATACCTGTCGATGATCCATGTTAATATCGTTTTCTGACATCTTTTGAGTAGAAGATATCATATTGCAGGTTCCCAGCTTGGCCACTTCCGCCAAATTGATTGGAGGTGGTAGGGAAAAAGTCCCCATTAATGTAGGGTCTTTTAGTAGGCCTACTCTCATATTTTTAAGCGAATGAGGGCTTCCATGGATCATCAGAATACTTCCCCTAACTTGTGAACTGTTGGGGAGAAATGTTTGTTGGTCAATGATTGTAATTCCTCCTTGGAAAGGAAGTGCAATCTTCCTGATGTAGGTCGACACAACGGCAGCCATGGCATATATCCAGGGCCTTCCCAATAGGATGTTGTAATCGAGGTTTCCATCGATAACTTCAACATCAATTTCTACTGTTTTTCCCCCCAATTCGACTTGCAAGTTACTCAATATCCCATATGGGCTGTATGTTCGTCCATCAAATTATTTTAATGTCGTCGACGATCGGGACAAGGTTGGAGATCCTAAATTTTTCCAGCAACTCATCGACATAATGCATGTAGATGCACCCTCATCAATAATTGCTCAATGAATAGTTTTGTTGAGGGCTTTCACTTGAATAAGGAAAGCTAGTTGAGCTGGTAACTGAGGGTCATATCATTTGTGATTAAAGGATACAAGATTGGAATCCATTGGGTCGATCCCCACCTATCGCTGAAAATAAAGCTTGCCTTTGGGAGGGGAAATTTTGCAGTACCTCAAGTGTCGACATAGCGGACGATGATTGGGCCAAATCCTTCACTATATTATAATGCAATGCTGCTCTGGCATGACGATTAAATGTCGATTTGTGTACTACTCCCTTTGGCAGTTTTATCGTTAGTTCAGGGATGATGGGTGGCACAACTTTGGGTGAAGTTTTTATCGAATTACTAAGTTGATCATTATTCTTGTTGTTCGACATCTGTGGATTCCCGTAATCTTTACTCCTTGTCGATATCAAAGCATCATTTTGTTGCTTCGAAACAAACAACATTAGCACTTGGGATGGGGAAGCATTATCGCTAGCAACCAGATTTGTTTCTAGATTTGGAAACGGATCAGTCAATACTACCGAGGCTTTTGAACTCTTGAAGAATTTTCTAAGCTCAACTTTATATGGACATTCTCTCTTCCGATGATCCTCATCACATATAAGGCATGGACTTTTTGGTTTCCTATCTCTAGAAGGGTTTGCAAAAGATTTTTCAGGAGACGACTCCTCCTGTTTTCCTTTTTCCCTTTCTTTTTCTTCTTGCCTCCTCGTTGCCTGGTTTCTTTGCCTTTCTCAGTTGACATGACATTTACTTCAGAGGCAAGAATTTCCTCATTTGCATTTTGACTTGAAATCGTATGGGCCTTCTTTGAAGTAGCCTTTATGGTTTTCGTGCTAGTCGTACCTATCATGCCATCGCCAGCATGAGAGTCTTTGTTTGATTTAGGAGGGGGAGGGACGGAATATTCTAGTCTAGCAGCATCAAGGATTTTATCATAGGGCATGCCAAACTGAGTATATATCAAGTCTAGATATTGTGCATGAGCAATAACTTTCTCTTCAGTGATGACTCCTCCCTTTGCCACATCTTCTGTAATAGAAGGTAACAATGACTTAATAAACCATTCAGCCAACATCTGATCAGGAACATATGTTTTTACCATTCTACGACGACGTCGCCACTCATGAATATGATCGGATATGTGAGTAGCCGTCGTTTGCTTGAAATTGGTAAGCAACTTTGTTCCCATTTCGTACCTTACGGGTAACTGAAAATGGGTTAAAAAGGTTGTGGCTAGGGTACTAAAGTTATCAAACGAAGCTTTTGGCAATTCGATATACCATTTTTCTACCGGACAAATCAACATTCGCTGAAAAAGGTGAAGCCTGATCGAATCATCGTTGAGGGTGTTTGATGAACACCACAGATGAAAAGTCATCACATGATTCGACTGGTCTTCACCCGGATTTCCATTAAATTTAGGAATATCTGACGAAAGTTTATGTGGAATCGCCGGCCACAAAGGGGTGTAGGCAATTGGATCATTCGTTAGTCGATTTAGATTTCATAACTCTAAAGTCACCATGAAAGGCAACTATTGATTCAGGCTTGGCGAAGCATACCCAGGATAAGATGGAATTGCCTGGGCAGTTGGTCTTTGCATACCAGCATAATGCATTTGATGCTGGTAACTTTGGTAAGGTTGATGGGCATGACCATTATGATATGATTGATATTGACCGTTTTGAGTATATGGCTGCCCATTACTTACAAAGACTTGTTGCTTGGATCCTTGGTAAGCTTGTTGGAATTGTGGTTCTTGATATTGCACCAGCCATGGTTGTGAAGCGATGAGCTATTGTCCAGTACTGGCTGTTTGACCAAGATGAGGGGTGATAATCCCCATTTGAACCTTGGTCATTCCACTAGTCGGTGATTGTGGTCGCGTCGTAGGGACAAGAGGTTGTTGCATTACGACCTGAGAAACCTGAGGTTGGCATATAATAGGCAACGCTTGTACTTGTGACACTACCACAATAGCCGGCGTAGTGGGGATATTTGACATAGGTAAACTTTGTTGCATTGAGTATACAACTCTTGGTTGTTGAGGCAGGATTGGCACCCAACCGCTAGATGTAATTCCAGCATAACCTAAATTCTGTCGTGAACTCTCGCATGGTTGTTCTCTTGAATAAGATAATGAAAGGGTATACGCCCCTCCATACGGTGGTAATCCAATGCTCAAAGGAATGATTTGCCTTTGGGGACCGGATTGCCCAAATTGACACTGTGAAGGGTCAATTTGCTAAGACTCAACATAAGAGATTCCAGATATTATTCCAGATGAACAAACGGGAACAGACCATACAATCGAAACAGCCCTGGCACGCTGATGAACATTGTCAGAGTAGAAGCAGGAAGTTCTTCTGCTGCTGTGTTGGATGACACAGTCCTAGATGTTGACGGTTGTTCAAACATATTAAGCCTATCCAAAAGATTCCTTAGCGATTCTTCAGGAACTTCCGATGGTGGGAGAATAAGTTCTGATAAAGAAGGATATAGGGTGATCCTAGCTCCAAATTGCGATGGAGCATTAGATGGATGATCTTCCACAATCTCTTCTATGGCAATCAATCCAGGAGGAAGAGGTAGACTGTCAGGTCCATAAAATATTTCTAGTGCTGAAGAAGGTATAAGTTCTACAACGACAGATGTTCAGGGAGTAACACCTTCCGAATCAGTTGGAGATGGAACCGTTTCAGGGATAGAAGTGTTTGCCGTCACACTAGGATTAATTGTAAGGTCCTCTTGTGGCTGTGGAATTTCTTCTATAGAGGCAGGGATACCAGAAATGTTCGTAGTAACCAGAGTCTCTAAGCATGTTGGAGTACTTGCTCCAACTATCCTAGGGGACTTTGATCTGGTCAAATGAGTTTGCTTTGTCCGAAATAGCTTTGTTTTAGGAGTCAGCGACTTTTGACTCGTAAGTCTCCGCCAATGATGGGGTTTTTATTAACTTTCTTCCATGATTGCGGATTACTTGATAAACTCAAAATAAAAAAGGGAAAAATCATTCCAAATTAAATGAATTTTAGACGCTTTGACACAACTTGTTTTTTCAATTTTTAAGAATCAAGAAAAAACAAAAGATGACTCTAGTCACCTTCGATTTTTAGCCTGAAGTGACAAGTGCTCAGATGGACCTTTTCCTTTAAGGAGTCTGAAAACGAACAAAAGAGACTACTCTAAAAATCTAGACAGGGGGATTACCAAAGCAATCACAAAACTACAGAATACCTTTTACAGTACGGCAGTCAATCTTCCTGAATCTTATGTTCAGTGCATTGCAATCGATAGGGCAGCAAACACAGCTTCTTAAGGATAAAGGATATAGCCTATTGTGGTCTCCCAATATATACTCGACCGTACGTGGGAGCACAAGTCCGTACTGGCACTTGTCATCTCAAAGAGGAGGAATCACCCAACCAACAATGAAAGCGACAGTTACAAGGCTTTACGATGCTGGAATACATCTCTAGCCTAGACTTCTAGATGTTGTGTGTTAGGTTCCAAAGCATTTTTAGGTTCATTGAATTTATTTTATAGTTGATCTTGTTTAAGAAATTTTCCTTTTAGGTTCACCGCGTGATGTATATATATACAATTCCTAAAATGCAGTCTAAGATGATAAACAATTGTTTAATCTTCTTTTGCAATGAAAATCCTAGCTACTAAGGAAAGAGAATTGAGGGTCTTTCAACATAGAGCACTGAGCACACACTAGATGCACTATCCTAAATCAACAAGCAATCTAAATGCAAATGCATATGCATTTATTTGTTTTCAGCCTTCTTAATGTGTGAATGACAAGAAGAATGCTAAGTGCAAATCTAAACTATCTTTCCAAAGCGACAATACTAACAAATTTCTCTTCAAAACAAAATGAAGATAATGACTACACTTTGCAATTTCGAATTGAAAATTGTTTTCGACACTTGAAAAACTACTAATTAAAATCATATACAACAGTAACAATATAATTGACCATCAAGAACAATGGGATTCTCTTCTATGACTGAAAACGACACATGCAACACTTTCAGATCAAGAAACGACAGTCTAATTACGCTACTTCTTTGTAAAAGAGAACTGAAAAGTGCACACAATACATAAAAACATTTACAGTTCTTTGCACAATGGAGGCGGAATGATGGAAAGGAAGGGAGTTTCCACAGAAGTATATTGACGATGGACAACAAAACTCTTGAATAGAGCTGAAGAGAGTGAAGAAAAACCAAACTCTGAAGGCAAAATTAACCTTCTGTGACCATCGCGCCTATTACACAGGGAATCTAGTATGCATCTCACCTACTGCACACGGGATTGGCCCCTGCTGGGTCAGAACAGTTGGTTGTAATCCTCTTTGCTATTCTTTATATTAATAAAGCTATTCAAGTTTTCCTCCACATTCTTGTATGTTTGATGATATATGCATTTGTGTGGTCAATACATATCTCGCCCTGTATTGCTTATGATTGTATATCTCTGTTCTTTGATATTATTATGTTGTTTTGATTCCACAGGTGCTCTTTGAAGCTGGGTAGATGAAGAAGAAGTAGCAAAGATCTATCAAAAAGGAGAGGAATCGAGCAAGGAACCAATCGCAAGACTAAGGTTAGTGTCCTTTGTTCCCCTCTTATCTACTTCTCATAAAGGAAAGCGAAAGTAGTTTTAGTTTGTTGGTTTCTAAGATAGCTACCATTCTTAGTGGGACTAGCAGCACCGAGTGGACACTAGATTTCCCGATAACAGAACTGCACTAGTGTGGTGGGAAGGCAAGACACAAGCTGATCTGAAGAAACATGGTAAAATTCGTTCTACCTGGAATGAATTTGTTTCTGCCATCAAAAAACAATTCTATCCACTAGCTTATATGGAGCAAGCAATGATGAGTTGGCAAACTCTTCACCAATTAAAGGGTCAAAGTGTACAAAGTTATACCCAGGATTTTAGAAAAAGAGTTTTAACTCTAGGCATATCTCCAGACTCACTTGAAACTTTGTTGAAGTATATAGGTGGTCTTCATAACTATTTGAAGCACACCATTCTCATGTTCAATCCTACTAGCCTAGATGATGTATCAGTTCAAGCTACACATCTATAAGCTGGAGGCAAGAAAGTGAACCTAGAGATTGGGGGATCATCGAAAACCTATACAAGCAAGAACAAGGAAAAGAAGAAGCTGAAATGGAAGGAGAGGAAGAAAAACATTGTATAGAAAGACAAACCTTCATGCACTCATAGCAAGAAGAATGGACACAATGATAAACACTGTTGGTCTTTGCATCCGGATCTGAAACCCAAGAAGTTCGGTGGTAAGAAGAAGAAGATTGTTGCTGCTATTCAGAAAGACTTGGGATCAAACATAGGTGATGAAACAATAGTCACAACCACAAGTATAAAAGGTAAAAATTCTAAAGCATCTACAAGTAATTCTACAAAATCTATTGATAATGAAGATAATGAGAGGAAAAGACATGAGCTTTTTCATATTAGAGTTATTTCCAAGCACCAAAATATTGATACTTTATTTGATAGTGGATCACAAGTAAACTTAATTTTTGAAACAATTGTAAAGATGTTGGGCATACTAACAACACCTCACAAAAAGCCATATCCATTAGGTTGGGTATGTGATAAAGCAAAGCTACAAGTGGCTAGATAATGTAAACTTAGGTTTTCTATTGGGTCATCATTTGTAGATGAGGTTGAGTTAGATATAGTTCCCTTAGATATATGTGGTATTGTTTTAGGAAGTCCTTACTTGTATGATAGAAAAACCATTTTCTATCGAGCTGAAAATAAGTATCAACTCACTAAAGATGGAATAGAATATATTGTAAGAGTTCATAAACTCAAAAATAACTACTGTCTCATAAACTCGGGGCAGATGAAAAGAATTGTAAATTCATGCAAGAAATTTTTACTAATGGTTGTAAAGGAAAAGAACCCTGATAAAACCAATGTATTTGAAGGCTATGATGCTAAACAAAAAGCTAATTTAGTTAAAGTTGTTTCAGAATATGATATCCTATTTCAAGAACCTAAAGGTCTGCCACCCAAAAGGGAAATAGTACATGATATTCATTTGCAGCAAGATGCTCCATTGCCTAACATCGGAATGTACAGGTTATCCACTCTAGAGAATGTAGAGATCAAGAAGTAGGTCTATGAGCTGCTCGATAAAGGGTTCATAAGACCAAGCACATCACCATGTGGATCTCCAATCATACTGGTGAGAAAGAAAGATGGTTCATGGAGGATGTGCATTGATTACAGAGCACTGAATAAAATAACGATCAAGACTTGTTATCCTCTTCCTCGCATTATTGATATATTAGATAAGTTGAAAGAAGGAATTTACTTTTCCAAGATAGATTTGCGTAGTGGCTATCATCAGGTCAAAGTTGCAGAACAAGATGCATGGAAGACTACTTTCAAGACAAAGAAAGGCTTGTACGAATGGCTGGTTATTCCTTTTGGCTTAACTAATGCTCCTACAACTTTCATGAGAGTTATGAATGATGTACTCAGACCTTTTATTGATGATTTTGTAATTGTATATTTAGATGACATTCTTGTTTTTAGTAAAACATGGGAAGAACATTTGAAGCATGTAAATAAGACTTTAGATGTTTTGAAAAGAGAAAATATCTATGTGAAGCTATCAAAATGTGAATTTGGCAAAATATCTTTAAATTATTTGGGTCATATTGTAGGGGGTGGTGAATTGAAGATAGATCCCTCTGAGGTTGAAGTCATTGTGAACTGGCCTAAACCCAAATCTGCTATAGAGGTTAGGATTTTCCTAGGAGCAACACAATATTGGAGAAAGTTTATTGCTAACTTTTCCTTGATTGCAACTCCCTTACATGCTTTAACAAGATTGAACAAGGTGTTCCAGTGGGGAGGCAAACAATAGGAAGCCTTCTACACCTTGAAAGAAAAAATTAGTACAACACTAGTACTAGCACTACCAGATCTTCAACGACCATTTGAGATTGAAACAAATGCCAGTGACTATGCCATGGGAGCAGTGTTGATGCAACACGGTAAACCCATATGCTATTATTCCGAGACATTTAATTCTACAGTAGTTAATTGTCCCACATATGATAAAGAATTGTATGCTTGAGTACAGAGTGTGAAAAAGTGGAAACATTACCTAATGGGCAAAGAAACAATTATACATACAGATCATCAACCACTTCAATATTTGCACTCATAAACTAAATTGCAGCAATCAAGACATTATAGGTGGATGGGTTTTCTATAGCAATTTCATCTTGTCATCAGCTATAAGAAATACATACACAATAAGGTTGTAGATATGATATCAAGACCAATCATAAATGCATCTACTATGCTTAAGCATAGCTCAATAATGCATGCAAGCTACATTGAAAAATATGCTCAAGATGTAGATTTTAAAGATGTATATGCAACATTAAGTCATGAAAAACAAGTAGACGAATTGGATTATTATGTTAAGGACCAACTCTTGTATCATTTGGGAAAGTTATGCATACCACGAACTGAAAGAGTTAACATAATTGGAGAAGCACATACTTCTCTTATATCAATTCATTTTGGTGTAAGTAAAACAATTGCACAGCTGCAAAGATTATGTTATTGGCCAAGAATGCATGAAACAATTTATAGATATATTACAGGGTGTACTATGTGTGCTAAAAGAAAACCCAGTAATAGAAAATTAGGCTTCTACACTCCACTTCCTGTTCCTTCTTGTCCTTGGGAATGTGTTTCCATGGACTTTGTTGGGGGATTTCAAAAATCTAGAAAAGGTCATGATTATTTATATGTTATTGTGGACAAGTTCGGAAAAATGTGTATTTTAATACCTTGTAACAAGTATATTACAATTGAACAAACAACAAAGTTGTTCTTTCAGCATGTATGGGTTTATTTTGGGTTACCCACTTCTATTGTATCTGATCGAGATTCCCCATTTGTCGGGAAGTTTTGGTCAAGTCTATGGGAGTTGATGGACACCAGATTGAAGAAAAGCACAACATTTCATCCACAATTAGATGGTCAAATAGAGGTGGTCAACAGGACAGTGATCTAGTTGCTCAGAGGCTATTGCAGCAAGCATCCCAAGCTCTGGGATGAGCAATTGTGTTATGTGCAACATGCTTACAACCGTGCCAAGCACTCTTCTACCCAGAGATCTCCTTTTGAGACTTGTTTTGGTTTTATACCAAAGTCTCCCTTGGATTTTGTCTTTAGTAAAGACATAGTAGTTGATGGACATAGTGACGTGGACAAAGCAACCAAGTTCATTGAACAGATCCAAGAAATTCACCTGATTGTGCAGGAACAACTGGAAAGAAGCCAAGCCAAGTACAAGGCATGACAAGCATAGGATTGAGCATAGCTTCCAAGTTGGTGATCAAGTCTGGCTGTACATCAGCAAATCCAAAATGCAAGGTGAAGGTAAGAAGCTGAAACCAATAAGGTATGGGCCTTTCAAGATACTTGAGAAAATTGGTAAAAGCGATTTTCGCCTTGATTTGCTAGCTTGTATGCATATCTATTCAGTCGCTAATGCAGAGAACTTGAGACTATATGAACCTTCACTGATTGAAGATCCTGAAGAGCAAAGTCAGTTGCCTTCTATCAATGATCTTTTGACTGAATATCTCAATGAGTTGCAGGAAGACACAGTTCTGGATAGAAAGGTGAGAACTACACATAGAGGGGATACTGAGTACCTTAGAATCAGACTCAAAGGTTCAAAGTAGTGCACGATGGATAGAGATTGGACAAGTGAGGAAGCTGTATCCTCACTTGATTGATGGTTAAAAGCCAACTTTTGGTGGTCCAAAAGCTTTTTCAATGGGAAGGCATGGTCTAAAATGGATACTAAAAACCCTCTAAAACTTCAAAAATAAAAAATTAATGCAAATGATGAACCTTTAGAAATGACGGAAAACACTATCGGGAGAGAAAAACATGAAGAAAAAGAGAAAATAGAGCCTATCAGAGGTCAAATGATCCACAGGAGCCATTGGATCTGGCCGATCAATGGTCCAGATCTGATCGACATATCGCAATTGGAGGTGGCAAGTGAAGTCCATCAGAAGCGGCCTTATGGGAAATGGCAATAGCGATCGACGTAATTAAACGAGAGCCGTTGATCTATATGTGCAGATCAATGACACAGATCTACTCACACCATTACATCACCAGTACACACATAGAAGGACTTACTGGGGTTTGAGGACTTTACGATATGTGATTACTATTTGTCGCATCGCGAGAATACAGAGGAGAGGGGCTAATACGTATGCAACTTGCGATAAAGCCGGAATCGATAGGTCTTAAGGCTACAAATATATATATATGTTGAGTTCTATAATGAGCGAGATTTCGGGCGGGCCTCGGGCAGTAAGTGGTATTGGACAGGCTCCGCCTGAGCCCATACACTAGCCGACAAGTGACTTGGTGTCGGAGAGAGGAAACTACCTTTTCAAGCGGGTAATCTTCATGCGCATAAACCACCTGCAATAAATAGCAACCGTTGAATCAATGATCACATGGATAAACAGTGGACTTGCGATAGTGCCCAAAGACGGATCTGAAATGATTACAGGGTGAATTGATAATATTTGAAGTCCGATAAATTGCAGTTTCACGGATTTTTATAGTGTTTCTGTGTGTTTCTCTATGTAAACAAAGAATGACTATTTCGGGATTTCTTATGCCCTGATGGTCCCTTCCATTTCATAACAGGTGGCCACCATACCTGAAGTCGTTACACCATGATTGGTTAATGCTCAGAGGGGATTTGAATGAACAGAGGCTGGAAGCCAGAAAGCCCGAAAGGGAAAACAAATAGACAAGCGCCGATTGGCTTAAAAGCCACTGAATGACAGAGATAGGAGTAAGCAGTGCTGAGACAGAGAGAAGACAGAAACAGAGAGTGGGAGAGGGAGTTTGTCTACTCAAAAATACTTGGGGGACCCAAGTAAAGCCATGTTGTTTTGTTCCTGTTGTGTTGAGACTCAATTTGAGCTCACACTTGTAAAATCTCTACTCTTGAAGACATAATAGAGAGGTCACCATTGAAAGCTGGACCAGGAGATGTAGCCCAAGATTTTTGGGTGAACTCCTTGATTATTTGTTGTGTCATGTGTGTGTGTCTATGATGTTTCTTTAACTACTTCATTGTTTATATTATTCATAATCATTTCGATCCGTTGCACTAAGTAATATAGGCAAATCCTGCACATGATTTTGTAATACCTTAATATTAGTCTAAGATCTCATTTTCAAATCACCATGGAATTTAAGGCATCCATTAATTCATATATATTTAAATTACCTTTATATACAACTACTGTTAGAAAATCAGAAAGGAAGAAAGATTTTCTTATCTTCAAAATTACTTGTGATTTATTTGTATTATTATTATCTTCTTGTCATCAAGAAACTACCAAAACATAAATGCATGAAGATCAAAGCAAGGACACGGGATATAGGCTCTTAGCCATGGGAAATCCCCTCTTCTAGGGGAAAAGCTTTAGAACCAAATAAAATGAGATAACCAGGACCATTTGAATAAGACAAAGACCTCCTCCAATCTACCAAATCAGCTTCCCAACAAATTTCTTCCAAGAAGACAAAATTCTACCCCAAGTCAATGAAAGTCAACTTTCTTCAAAACTACCTCAAACATAAATTTTGGCCCTCTTGCATCAATTTTTCGGCCACTACTACAAACCTACAACTTTTTTCCCTTCCTCGAACACATAATATTTGAACATGTGGGAAAACAAGAGAGAAATTCAACTCCCTTTTGCTTGAAAAGTATTTCTTCCTCCTTCGCTATTGATTCTCTTTCTTTTCATAACTCTTTGCACCTTTTTCCTTCACTTAGAACTATAGATCCAATTATTCTTGGATTGATGCCACAATAGATCAAATTGTACTTCTATATATAGTCTTTAAGGTGGTCAAATACCTTTAATGAGGCCAACTTGTAGAGAGTGTAGGTTTTAACCCTACAAAAACTACATGTAGGCGAATTCTAAAAATAGAAAATAAATAATGATGAGAACATAAAACGAATATTTTCCCTGGATCCAAAAATTGGGACTACCATATTGATTTTTCATTATGTTCCTTTCAATGTTACAATATATATATATATATATATATATATATATATATATGTCTAAGAATTCATAAACCCCAATCTATTAAACCTAGATTAGAAGATAACCATAGTTCCCTTGACCGGATCTACAAAATACCTTGGAAGAAAACCATCATGCCCAAAAAAAAGTGTAAAAATCATGCACAAAAACATAGGTAGGTCTTCCCACCTAATATAGGGTACAGAAAACATTTCCAAGGGTGTTGTATTAGACCTTGTGCAGGGAGGCTACTGCCCCCTAAAATCCCTCGAAAGCGGGTGCTACGCCCCTCCCGTCACCCCCCTACTGCACCCGATGCGACGAATAGAGGTGGCTATCACCTCTCTTATGACCCTCCCACACATGTGACTAATCGTGGAAAGAATATAACATACACCCAACATTCTCCCATTTGTTGTTTTGTTTTCCACATAGGGGGTCACAAGAGAGCATAGTCATTGGTCCAACCCTGCAATGCCCATTGTTTCTCTACACCAAGAAAACTTTTTAGTTCTCACACACTTTGTCAATGCATCTGCAACATTCTTCAAAGTGTTGACCTTTACTAGCAATACCTTTTAGTCCTCAACCATATCCCTCACAAAGTGATACTAAACATCAATGTGCTTTTTCCTTGAATGATAAGCAGGGTTCTTTGCCAATAAAATTGCACTTTGGTTGTCACAATATATCCTTACAGCTCGTTGTACTAACCCTATACCTGAAAAAAATCTCTGCAACCAAATTGCTTCCATGCTTGCATGAGTGGCTGCCATGTATTTTGCCTTTGTAGTTGAAAGTGACACTACAAATTGTCTCTTTCTCATCCAAATGACTAGATCTCCAAATGGTTTAAACACATACCCACTTGTAGATCTTCTCTGATCTAGATCTCCAGCCCAGTCTGCATCAACAAAGTCACGAATGTCCAAAACTGAGTCCAATCATTATCTTCCTTGGTAGCACAGACCATAATCACTAATACCACGCAAATACCTACAAACCCGCTTCAGTGTTGTCCAATGTTCCTTCCATGGTTTTGACATAAACCTTCTCAATACTCCCAGTACATGTGCAATCTCTAGTCTAGTACGTACCATTTCATACATCAGGCTACCAACTACATTGGCATATGGAAGGCGGGACATGTCCTATTCCTCTTCTTGTGCCTTAGGAAACTATTCAGCAGATAACTTTACACCTACACGAATATGAACCTTCACCGGTTTAGTATTCTGCATATTAAACCTCTACAGTATTGTCTTGACATACTTCCTCTGGTTTAACCAGAGCTTCCTCTTTGTTTAATCTCATTTAATTTCAATGCTGAAAATTAGTTTGTAGCACAAAGATCCTTCATGTCGAATTTGGAGGAAAAATGGGTTTTCAAATCCTAGAAAATTTCTTTATCATTTCCAATCAACAACATATCATCAACATACAACACCAGATAAATAACACGACCACCAATTAATTTAACATACACACAGTGATCTACTTTGCTTCTGGTGAATCCAAGTCCCCATTTATATGTATCAAATTTATGATACCACATCCTTGGTGATTTATTTAACCAATACATAGAATTTTTTAACTTGCATATGAGTTCTTTCTTTACCTTCACTACAAAGACTCTAGGTTTCTTCCTGTAGATCTCTTCTTCTATATCCCTATGAATAAATGTTGTCTTCACAGCCATCCATTCTACCTCAAAATCAAAAGAAGTAGCAGAAAATAAAAGGAATCTTATAGAATCTACCTCGTGAACAGGAGAAAAAATATCACTAAAATCAATTACTGCTACCTAGGAATAACCTTTTTCTACCAACTGAGCTTTGTATTTGTCCACCTTGCCTTTTGCATCCATCTTCTTCTTAAACACGCATTTTCTTCCAATGGTTTTCCTTCCAGCCACCAAATCCCAAGCCTCATTTTTTTTCAAAGATGTCATTTCATCAACCATCGCCTCTTTTGAGAGTTTTCCATCCTCTAATTGAAATGCATCTCTGGCAGTTCTAGGATTATCATCAGTAATAGATAAATAAAAATTTGAGCATAAAGCAGACGGACTATACCTTTCTAGGTTCCTTCTTTCTCAAACTGATTTTCTCGTAGCCAAAGTTTGTGTATCTTCATCTTCTAATTCTTGTTCTGTTATAGAGTTCGATTCTTCCTCATTTAGCTAAAACTCTATCTTCTCATGTTCCTTTGGTAGGACTTCATGTTTAATAACATTTTTTATCTCTCTAAAAACCACATCTCGGTTGTACACAACCTTCCTTACTTCTGAGTTCCAAAGCTTATAACCTTTTAAACCATCCTTATACCCAATAAAGATGCACCTTTCAGATTTTCTGTCCAACTTGGTTCTTTTCTCCTTTGGAACATGTACATATGAATCACAGCCAAATACCCTCAGATGTGAAAGAGAGGGTTTCTTACCAGTCCATACCTCATGTGAAGACTTATCGTCAAATGTTGATGAAGATGATCTATTAACCAAATAACATGCAATCTCCACTGCCTCTACGTAGAATTCCTATCCTAACCCAACATCAATGAGCATCCTTCTTGCCTTTTCCATCAATGTTGTGTTCGTTCTTTATGCAACTTCATTTTGCTGAGGTGTGTATGGAGTATTATTTTTACGTGCTATATCAAACTTATTACAAAACGCTTCAAATTCCTTCTTCCATAACTCTCCACCATTATCTGTCCTCAACAACTTTATCTTCTTCTCTGTCTGGTTTTGCACCAAAGCCTTAAATTCTTTAAACCTATCAAATACTTCAATTATCTTCCTAAGGAAATATATCCATCTATTCCTTGGTAATTAATCTATAAATGATACATAATACACAGACTTACCCAGTGATGGAACTGACATAGGTCCAAACACATCACTATGCACAAGCTCTAATGTCCCTTTTGCCCTCTTAGCACCATGGGGGAAACTCACCTAATTTTTCTTCCATATTTTGTGATGAGTCCAATGAAATGAAGTCCAAGTGACACATGTGGAATGTGAACAGTCACATATGGAATGTAAAAGGTTATGTATAGAATGTGAAAAGTTGTATGGAAACCTAAAGGTCGTAGAAGTTGAAAAATCATGAGGAAACTCAAAATTCATGGTCATTTGTTATAAATAGCTCCTCATAACTCAAGAAGAGGGCTTGTATTCTTAGAGTCTTGCCTTGGATTCTCTTTTATTAAATAAGAGATAGATCATTATTTTTATAAACAATTTGTGGATTCATGTTCCACTACTGGATCTAGTGTTTCACCTATCATTAGGGGAATTTTGACGTCTAAAATGAGCCTCCTAAGAAAAACGTACAACCAAAATAAACTTTATAAGAACCAATAGGATTCAAGACGATGATGTCAACCATGGGGGATGATTCACTATTTTTGGAGTAAAAAAGATTAAAAAATAATAAAATAATAAAACTACTTTTTCAACTTGTATTTCCAACCTCTAACCCTAAGTTTTTACTCAAATTTTGACCAGAAGTACTCGTTGTATGCAAAATTTAATTCCTCATCCAAGGAGTACACATGCTTCATACTTTTGATGGACCCGTCTACGTGAAAAATGAGAAATACATGAAAAAATGTGATTACAATCACATTTTCCATGTTTTTCTCATTTTTAGTTTAGTAGGGTCCACTCAAAGTATGAAACATGGATACTCCTTGGATAAGGAATCAAATTATGCATCCAACGAGTGTTGTCACTTGAAATTTGAGTAAACCCATAGGGAGATAAGTTGGAAATACGAGTCGAAAAAATAGTTTTTTCTTTTTTCCCTCCAAACTTTGATAATGTAACCTAATCTTATTTTATTATTTCCATTATTAGTTTATAATTTCCTTAGGAGGCCCATTTTAGACTTCAAAATTCCCCTAATGGTAATAGCATACTTGGAATATTTCATTCATAATTGGAAGCTCATTGAACTAGCACTTTGTCATGCATGTATAGTGGACGTAGTAAGACTATTCTAATTATGTTTGTAATATATGTTGGCATAATCACATACTAAGTCTATTGAACTATTTTGTTGCTTAGATATGGATATTGTTGAATAGGTGATGTTATGTTTTCATGATTGTTGTTTATCTTGTGAACTAATTTGCACGTAAATCAACAAGCCTTTCTCTTTACCCTCGGGTCTCCCTTAGGGTAGGACTATTACTTCCCTAACTAGGGCTTGTCTCCCTTTACCAGTCGTGGAATTTCCTTGTGCATTCTACATTTGGTGTTAGACAAATCTTAAATACTTGCTTCCCCAAAGAGGTGCTCATCATATTTTATGTATGTAGTGTAACGAAGGCATATCTCTAAAACCTTTGCAATGGTGATTGGATCATACAGCCTAATGGGACTCCTACACGACACAGTGTGAGGTCTAATTGGGACCTCACATCTAGGAGATCCCCTACATATTGTTGGTATCCAACACAGTCAATAGGAGGTTATAGGTTTCAACGCAAGACTGTATGATAATTTATCCAGAAATAACTTCTAGTATTATTTTATAGAAATTAATGCCTACCATGTGTGTAAATTTTCTTAGAGATGAAGGTGTCGAAAATAGCAACAAGAAACATTAAAAATAGCACTGCTATAAATAGCAGTTTGGGCACGAGTGTTGGATTGGGCAACAAGGAATGAAAAATGGAAGTGCTAAAAATAGCATTCTATTTTTAGCAGTTCAGGATGGATTCCTATTTTAGTAAGTCCCTAGACTAAAAATAGGAAGTAAAATTTGAATTTGATATTAACAGCAGTTTGAAAATTAATTAATTAATTCATCTTGAGTTAATTAGTTAAGGAAAATCAAACTTGAAGTCTACGTGAGGACATGCAACAATTTCTCTATTAATTGAGGAATTTATCCATCACTTAAAGAGATAAGGATGAGTTCTAATTTGAGTAGTAATTAGTTGGCTCATTTAATTGAGTCAAGTCAAGTTATATTTGATTTAAACAGTTTGTTTAAATTAATGTGAGTTCAGTTAGTTAATGCATGCTTGCATATAACTGCTGCACTTTAAATAATTGAATATTCTCTCATGAATAACTCATGCATGTCAGTTCAGACAGAGACACAGTTGAGATCAGAGAACAGACAATGTAGTACGAGTTGGATGAATATTTTTCCTATAAGGGAAGCTCATCCATGATAAGGATTTATCTCCTTCAAGACTGCGTAGTTGGATCAGAGGTTAGTGAGTGTGTGAAGAGGCCAATTCACACAAGTGGCTATGCTGGACCCCAATCAGAATTGTGTAAAGAAATAGGAGGTTTGGAGAGTAGACCAGAGGTTAGATAGAGGCCTTTGAATGTCTATGAGCAACAACGGTATTGCAGAGAGAGCAGGATAGCTTTTGAGTTAATTCTTTTTGTAATACTCCCAATATTTCCACTTGTATGATAATAGAGAGATCGGGTTTTAGGGTGAGGCTTTCCCTGGGTTATATCTTCTGTGTTATGTGTGATTGATTTCTCATTCTTAGTTATATGTGTTCTCTTGATCTTTCTCAATTTGATTAAGCTTCCGCAAAGTTTTGTAGAAGTAGATCTTGTATTGTGTTTTAGTATATTGCATAATTTATTGATCTACAGTGGGAATTTCTACAAAAGTTTCAGTGACATCATGTTGATGTCAGCAAGATGTAGAGCCAACTACGTGGCATGCTAAGTTAGTAGGTTTGGTGTGTTCAGTCACAAGTAGCCATGTGTCAGGTGCAACTGGCTAGGTAGCAGACGTGGGAGAGACACGTGACTTCCTTTCGTGTAGTTGGGAAAATGACCATTGAATTTCCAGGTTGTGCACGAGGCATGCCACGAGGTGAAATGCAGCATAGACCGCATGTGCCCATTACAATATTGTGCTCGCAACTTCATGATGTAAGGTCATCTAGGTTGTCAGATGAAAGGCTCTCCTCACTGTCTAATCTACATGTGCAAAAGCTATACCAAGCTCACATGAATTCTAGCTGAATAGGATAAGGGTGGTACCAAACCACGTTTATGATGACTAAACAGGTGAAATTATGGTGTAGCAGGAGATGAGCCTGTGATGTGGTTGGTGATGTGCAATGCAGGGCAATATTTGAGTTGTGGACGCAGAGGTGACATGCAATGGAATTTCACAAGGGGTAGATGACAGATTTTGAAATTCACAAGGGTGTGAGGAGGGCCTTAGGGTTTGACACATAGCCACTTCCACAACCCTCCTTGGTGTTAACTCCCGAGTGGATTTGGTACAAATTGTGACTTACAAGTTGTCACGATCGACGCCCATGCCATGTATACATGGATACATGAATGAAGTGGATACTTGTAATATGTGCTATATATAGGCATCCATCTGATGAGTCTATGTCCTTGCATGGTGGAACATCGATAAGCACTCAATGACACTAATTTATTTAAAGGTTTAAACCTTTTGTATGTTTATGTATGTAAATACTTACACATTGTACCCGTCGAAGTCCTTGAACCTTGGCCAGTAAATCACAGTATCAACAATCGGGGTGAGAACCATGCCATGATCGAGGACAACATAAACGTGGTTGAACGGAAGTAACCTTTTGGATTCATTTTTACATCCAAGGGTTAGGTCATGGGTCAACATGCCTAAAAGCAAGTCCAAGGGCAGGGATTAGGGCCATCGAATGGTGGCGATGGAGCCTCAAGATTGACAAATGAGAAGTCCACAGGGCCTCTCCCCCTTTGATGTTAGTAGGGGAGGGAGAAGGCCTCACATAAACCTCAAGATTCAGATGAGACTTGAAGAATGAACCGTGTCGATGGTTACGGACAGGCTTGGAATTTGATGTCCCACAGGACATATTTTCGGTTTCAGAATGTATTTGACGGCAACTTAAAACAATTTCAAGTGAGACTTGATGTGCAATATACCCGTGTAACCCGTCAAAGAGATATGTAATTCAATAAGTAAAACGTAAAAATATATAATACCTTATTTCATAGGAGTCACATGAGACCAGTAGTAGGTACACAACACAGTTTGAACCACAGTTTGAACTTAAAGGTATTTAAATGCTTCTCTGTCCCACTACCTACTACCCTAGTACTTACCATTAATGGAGTAACTTTCCAGCGACCATCCGTCGCTCAAATTTAATATGATGAGATGTGCAATTTTCAAATTTCAATCTAACTTTTCTTACGGCTTACCATTTACCTATTCACGATGGCTATTTTGGGGAATTGTTGCAGCATCACAACAAAAGTGTCGTCAAATTCTGCACATTCTGCTCTAGTTCTCCTCGCAGATTGAAGGAAAGGTGTCAGAGTGGAATCTGTGAGCAAGCCTAGAAGCCCAACAACCCAACTCACCACTTCAATTTTCTCAGGTAACATTCCAATACTTCAAATACAACAAATTCCAATTCCAATACTTTTCTCCTATAAAATAATCTGGTACTTTCGATGTATAATTGTTTAATTTCTTAATAGCTCAACCTTCCCAGCCATTAAAAAGTAAAGGCAAAACTGCTTAGTGGGTTAATATTGAAATTTCTATTCGGGTAGTGTCAAAGTTTCCTATAATTTTATAATTTCCCAAACAATATTTCCATGTAAGTTTATGATACTTTATGGAATGAAGCCTTCATATAACTCAATTCATTGAAGCATTTCTGATGGTGGGTTTAGTCGAATCTAAGGTCAGAGGCATTTTCTCGGGGTTGGAAGTGTGACTCTATGAGGCGAGAGGCCACTGTACATAACAACCCTGAAACTTGTTGAAACTATACGAATGTAGGTGGTTATAGTTTTAGCCAATAACCATGTCAGCCCCAAGAGCTCACAGTCTTGGTTGTTGATCAGATTCGTCCTGTCTAAGGTGTTTGATATCTCGTCCATTGGGTTCTGCTATAAAATGAAAATGAAAACATTAAAGCATTTCATTTGTTGTAAAATACAAAAACATAATGTTGTAGTCAATAGACATTGATTCACCGGTTAGCTAATTAGGTTTATAGAGTGTTGAGCCCTGGTTGATTTGTGCAAATTTGTCCAAATAGATACCATGTAAGGATAAGGATGTATGCTAGTTTCAAGGAAATGGGCAAAGAAGAGGAGGAAGACAAGCTTGGGGTTACGGTCTGCAAGGGATGGCGTATATCGAGAATGGGATAGTAAAAGGAAAGCGTTCCATGTGGAGGTTGAGTTTTATTGTTGAACTCTTTTGGGTTGTAGTGAATCTCATAGAAAATTTCATTAGAACAATGTTAGGCAACAGAGTCAATATAAGAAGTTTGGGTCTCATGGTGGTGGCTGGGATAGTGGTCCTGGAGGGGGTGGAGGTTCTGGTGGGGGCCTGTATGGAAGTGGTCCTCGTCGACCACCTCGTGGCCTGGATAATCTTCAACGGATCGATCACAGTTATGTTCCTTCTTGTGGCTCGTGCTCAGGAGGCTAACTCTGTGTCAGTTTTGGGGTTGAGCATGGGAGTAACATATTTTAGGGCATAGACCATGCACAGTAAAACAAATCTGCTTGTGTAGAATTTCGAAGTTTTATTCTACAATATACCTGAAATATCTATGTTTCTAGTGTCAAGCGTTGTTATTTGATTATGATAGCCATTCTATTTGAGACTGCTATTATGCATGTTCAATGCTAAACTTGTTATCGATAATATGGAGTGATGCTTAGTTTTACCTTAACCTTTAATTGATTTAGTTTCTGAAAAACATCCTTAAAGGAATTTGGCAGCAACAGGGAAAGTGGCAACATTAATGTGAAATCAAATATGGGTGAGTCACAGTCGTGCACTTCAACAATCAAGTACGAAAGTAAATTATTAAGTGGAAATGTCGGTTGTATATATACTTTTTAAATTTGATTCATTTTGGTATTTTTTAATTTAATTGTATGTTTGAATTATCAGACAATCCAACAATAGTAATGAAAAGATATACATACAAAATTAACAGTTAATTTTGTGGTTGAGCAGCAGTCATGAGGATATAGAGACACAGTCCATAATTAATTTTAAAAGTCCAATAATACTTATAAGGCATATAGATACAGAGTTGATTAAATAGATGTTGGGTCAACGATTAATTTTAACGCTGACCAACCATCATCAAAGAGTATAGAAACAATAATTAATTTGAATCTGTAACCAGTGACAGTCGAGCATTGAGTATAACAAAGGACTGAAAGCATATGAGGACAAGGGAGTCGTCGGAGAAAAATAAATGTGAATTAGCATTAACTCTGGTTCTTGAAGAAGACGGGGTGATTTGTACCTCTAGGGATCTGAATTTAATGGACATTGAGGATAATGTAGCTTTTAATGGATTTCGATGGATTCATGAAACAATATTAATCTTTTTCTCTAACACAAATTTCCATATTTAGTTTTAATGGAGACCAAAACTGGCCAGTTACAGCTCCTCACAGTACTTATTGCACAAAAGTCTCCGCATAGAGCTAGGTGAAATTTTATGGTAGGGTAACTGAAATTGGTGACAAGGTATATGCTGGTAAGTGGGTTGTGGTTAGACTTTCTCTAATAACAACAACAAACCTATAAAAAAAATAAAAATAAATAAATAATTAAATTAAATTAAAATTAAAAAATTAAAAATTTAATGGTAGGTTAACTTTTTTATATTTCCACATTCATTTATACCTTATAATCATATTTATATTTATAAAATATAAAAAAAAAATGAATATAAAATAAAATATTAATTATATTTATAAGTGTAAATATAAGAAAAAAGATAACCAGATTTATATTATTTATAAAATTTTTAAGCAGTATAGTAAAGAAACAAAATAAATATTATTTAAATTAATGATTAATAAACATTAAAGTTTTAATTAATACTTGATAAATTAATTGATTATTATGATGTGTGTGGAAAAGCGGTCGGTCTTAGTTTTGGTATTATTGGCTAAGAATTATATATACTTACCCATTGTCCCATTTTCCAAGTGTTTTTTACTATAACTTACGTTATTGTTACAATTGGTTAATTAGTATTTTTATATTGTTTTTGGTATGGATTGGAATTTTCATTTTCTAATGAGTTTTTTAATTATTAAAAATATATTATTTAATATTCAAATTATATTAAATTTTATTATATATATATATATATATATATTATATATATATATAATATATATATAATTAGTAAATTGTTCAATGAATAATGTGAAAATACTTTTTGTATAATGGTCTAAGATTAAAAACTTTAAATTCCATAAATATATAAAGATTACAATAAGATTAAAAGTATATCTCTATTTTATGTAGCTCAAAGAAGAAAATTAATATAGTAAAGATTAGAAAGAATTTTCATGATCTCCATAGTGAAATAGGTAGTTGGGCAGTTCCTAAAATACCATGGATGGAAAGGATCTGCCATCTATGTGAGAATAGGAACATCAAGGATAAAAACCAATTCCTCTTAGAGTGCCTCACATACAACCACATTACATCTCAGTTTCATAATCTTTGTCATAATACTAACCTTCCTAGCTTTTTACAATGTCAAAATTATAGTGAGCTCGGAAGTTTCTCTCCAAGATTTTTAAGCATATGAATAAAATCTTAAATCAAAATAAATAATTTGTTTCTTTAAGTCTGATAGACTAATGTTTGGTCTTAGCCCACTTTAACCATCACCATAATACAACATTATATAGAATATTTTTTATTATTAATAAACATTAATTATATATATAATATATATATATATATATATATTTCAAATATTTATTATATAATTTTTTTTATATAAAACATCTAAATTTGAAATTTGTGGACTTAAAAATTATCGATATCATGATAACTTGCGAGCTACCTCTTTATTTTTAGCTGAACAAGAAACCGTGATTAATTTGGATATCTAGAACACCCTATCCACAAAAACGAAGGTGGTGTGGAGAGGGTTTGGCAACTATTGTGGGTTTGGCAACTATTGGGGGGATCTGGAAACTTTGGCGTGGGAAGGAAGCTAGTATTAAGTTCTTCTAATTTTGGCCAAGGAGACGAGAGCCATAGTCAAAGATTACAACCATAGAATGAACACTAAATTCCAGTTCCATAAGAAAATTTATAACATAGACATCATTTCAACCTACAAGGTTGTTATATCCTACTTTTAGTAAAATAGAAAGTAAGATTTAATTTCATAGGGAGCGATTTGATAGCTAGACATGAAAGAAAGAATGCAACTCATGCCTTCTTAGATTTTTCATTATGATATCAAGACAAATTGTGATTTAAGTTTGGTTGAATAGGCTGCAAAATTAGAGACACGTCCTTATTTCCACCATTGTACATTATCTGTAATAAGAAATAATAAATATGCGTTCTAGATAGTTAGAAATGGTATTGTAAAATATAACGCTCATACAATTTTCCATATATAAGCAGGGGAAGATTCCATATGATCTGAAATGTTTCTGAGTCCTCGTATTTGGAGTCAAAAGGCCTCGAGTTAATACCGGAGTGGGATGAGGAGGAAGTTAGTTGGGGAACAATAAACTGGATAATGTCATCCGAAGTTCAGAGGGATTTAAAAAAATTAGTAGAATAGATATCTCATATATATATATATATATATATATATATCACAAGAAACCTTCGTAAATATGGTGGAATGATAGAGTGGTAACGCTGAGATAAATATTGGACATTTCCCCAAATGATCAGCCAAAACAAATATTAAGGATCAGCCAAAACAAATATTAAGGACTTACGTAAAATAATAGAGGGATCAAGCATATGAAACTTTCATGGATTTAAAGGATAGATGTTCTCATATTAATAAAACAAGATGGGACAAATAAATACTCTGTGATAGAGATGATGTCGACCGAAGTCCCATAAGTTTATAAATATTGGTGAAATAGATTACTCGCGTAGTCTACAACTTTTTGTATTATGAAGATAGAAGCATTTTCTTATATGTAATATATGACCTTAATGTTATGGAGTTTGTTAAATGTCTTTGGGACTGCAATATACCGAATTTGTTACAGCAGACATGTCTTAGAAAGAATGAAACTATATTCAGTCAAACAAAATTGTTACTGATCATTTGTTTCTGAGTCTGAGTAATTGTCTCTAATTTTGTTAAACGGAGTCCTCATTATTTACTTAAATTGTTGTATCAACATTCACATATTTAAGATTCATTGAATCTTCTCTACTTTGATGAGAACTCTTGTGCAATATAAATAGTTGTTGCAAAAAAAATATAACCCGCGTAGCTTCTCGGTGAAAACTGTGTCTCTAGAAAGGAATATGAGTGTTGAAATTAAAAAAATGGAATCCTGAATAAGAGCTTACATGTCAAACATCGAGTTATAAAAATTAATATTGTTATCCTGAATTCATAGATGCTCTATATCCTATCCTGCAAATTTCAAATTTCATTTGGCAAGGGAGAAAGTAGAGCACCAGGTGCCCATGGCTCTATATGGTTGGAATGACAATTAGGTACATATACGTCACACTGTGAAGAGCATCAAGTTTTCTATGGTCCAAATTATAAAAACATCTACCAACCCCTTACTTCAAATAATATTGAATCCAAATCTTATGTTTTCCATTAATTTTTGTGTATATTTTTTATTTTTTTCACAAATAACATATAGTACAAGTATCATTATTTTCATCTGATTTAACACTTTTTTAACAAATGTTTTTTTAATAGTGTTATATAATATTTATTTTTTTTTAATAATAAATTAAATATGCATTATTAGAAAGTATAATTTGTTGATTTATGAATTCTAGTTTTCATTTATTGTATATGTATATATATATATAATATAGCTATATATATATATATATATATATATTTATATATATTATTATTAGTTTATACATGTGGTCACAAACTTACAAATATCTCAAAAGACAAAGATACAAGCTACAATTGGGGAAATGTATGGATGGACAAAAGGGAAAACTTTTAAGACTCAAAGCAATTCAAAAACACTTGAAGAAACCCATAATGCTCATATGGAACAACAATTACATGAAATTTTTGGAAGTTCTTTTGATCATGATGTAGATGAAGAAACAAATGAAGTTGAATAAGAGGTTGCTAATAATTCAGAAATGAAAGTGCAAACAAAAATACAATTTCACATGGAATGGTTAGATAAGTTTGTTTGGTTGAATTATGTGAGGTTTCATGATAAAATACATATGAAGCGTAATTATTGTGAGAAGTATAGGATGAATGGACCATGGGGTTTAGGGAATGGTTGCACCACATTACAACATGATGCTGTGGATACCCATGAAAAATCACTGGTGCATAAATGATGTAGGAGCATCTGAGCACCCTTCATTAAAATCAGAATCCAAAGTTGTGAAAGGGAAACATGGACAATCATTGTAAACCGAGGGAAATTCTGTTTAAATAGAGCTAAATTGATAAAATTGATAAGGCATGATTAAATGTAATTATGGGCCATGTATGCATATAGAGAGATTTAGGGCATTTGATTTAGCGATTGTGGGAGAAACTTATGGATCGTAAACGATCCCTCCCTTTGCAAAATTTCCTATTTAAGAGAGTCTCTATTGTTTGATAGGGAGAGAGTACACAATGTAGTTGCAAGGAAATTTGTGATTCAGGCCGTGAGGATTTAACCTATAAACCGAGTTCTGTATATAATTAAAATATGTGTTTTATCTGTATTTTGTGTGTCTGTGTCTTTATATATACGTTCTTTCCTATAAGTTAACAGATATGCGTGTGCAAGTGTAAAGGACAAAGTTCCTATGAACTTCACCTTAAACAGAGTATGTCAGAGTTAAATGCATGTCGTAATGCAATTGCAACAATAACTAACCAAGAGATCCATTGGATTGAGAACAGATCAATGGAGGGGGGTTTCAATCGAACCTCGACTCGATACAGAAGAAACTGTCGGATCGGCTGGATCGATGGATAATAACGATGGAAGAGGAATGGCAGAGGAAACATCATAGCCATCTGATTGAAGAAGATCCACGGTGATCGCATGGAAACTTGCAAGCAACTTATCTCGACTAGCGAACCAGAGAAAATTATCCAAAAGAGTTTAAACTTCAGGGTGATCGGACCATCCGTTTGATGGGTAATCGGACACATATCACATGCCAACAAGTGCGAACCTTAATCCCAAAAATGGACGCGATAAGGTTTTATACAACGAGATTAAAACCTCGTTGAGTTCCAGCCATCCAAACCATTCATCGGTTGATTAATCAGATGGTAATCGTGTGCGAACATGTGCATGGGTTAATGGACCTGAGCCGACCCGATAGATTTATCAAAGAGAGTTTTAATTTATTTGGGTTCTCGCCATAAATGTTCAATGAAGGACCAATGGTGATTGGCCAGATTTTGATGTGAAGTCCGCCTATTAAAAGGCTTCCAATATATATGTACGTCGGCCCATAACCGACAAGTCCATGCGTAAATTATATAAAGATGCAGCTTTGTTGTATCAAAGCAGCTTTCTTGTGATCAATAAAGATGTTAAGGAAAGATGGATTAATGCATTAGAGGGAAAGATGAAACCAATTCTAAATCATATTAAATAGGTGGGAGATGCCAATAAGGAAAGAGAGATTTTTACAATGAAAATATCATATTTCATTTGTCAAGAAGATTTATCTCTATCAAGGTATGAGAAGCTTTGTAAATTTATAATGGATGCAAAAACTCCAAATATGCCAAACTCTCAAGAGTACTCTTCATACACAAATCTTATGTCTACAAATGATTTTATATATTGCATATCAAAACGTCTTGAACAAATTCAGATAAAAAATATGTTGGAAAGTCCTTTCTTCTCATTGATGGTTGATGAAAGTGTTGATTGAACCTTAGAGAAACACCTTGTTATTTATGCAACATATTTAGATTCAAACGGTCTCAGGCCACCTATGTCACAGTTGATGAAGCTCAAGGATGTAGTAGATGGAAAATGAAAAAAATATATGATAGTGCCAATCAATTAATAGATGTTAGTGGCCTCCGATATAAAGAATTGATAGTTGTTTCTATAGATGGAGCTTGAACAATGATTGGACATGAAAATGGCTTTGTTTCATTTTTGAAAAATAATAGTCCAAACCTTATTATAGTTTATTGTGTGGCTCATCGTGAGCCTTTAGCAGCAACATATGCTTCTAAGAAATTACCTGAGTTATTATTTGTTGAAAAAATTGCAAACAAAGTGTATTCATGGGTTCAAGGCTCCCCAAAGAGAAATAATGAACTTAATGATTTTCTTAGATTCATTCAAATTGATGTTAATTATGTTCTACAAATACATTCAGTGAGATGGTTATCTAGGGGGGAAGTTATTATAAGGCTTGTGAAGCTTATGACAACAATTTTAACTTTGTGGAAAAATGAAAAAGAAAACTTCATCATGGTATGATAAGATGAGAATATATTCTATCTCGTTTTGTTTAGATATATTTTCTGATGTCCTAGGGGAATTAAACAAGTTCAATGTGACTTTTTGAGAAGAAAATGTAGACATTACAACTATTGGGTTGGCTACCGAAGTAACTATAAGCACATTACCTTGATGGTTTTTGAGAAAATAGACATTTATAGAAGGCACAACTTATCTTTCAAAGTTTTAAATGATTCTCGAAATGGATACATTGATATGAAAGATGAAGGGACAATTGTAGATAAACATGTGATCCAGGTGGATGTTGGTGGCCACTTGCATATTCCACTTGGACCCCCACCACTCTCTTTCAGTTTTTCAGTTTCCTTATTTGTAGCACAATTTACTATTTTTGGTAGTTTTTCGGGTCTTGAACTTCCAAAATCATTTTAAGGCCATAAAAAACGTTATTTTGGGAAAATTGGGGCCAACATGTGTAACTGACCAATTTTGTTCACTTAAAAGTTGTATTCCTCAGATAGATCATTCTAATAAGGTTTTGTGAGCGTTAAATGAAGATAGTATGCAAAAGTTATGACCCTAGGAAGTTGATGTACCAATTTAACCAAATGAGACCCATAGTTTGGCACTTCATCTCCTAGGGTTAGGTTTTTGGATGTTTAGGGTTTTCCATTGTTTCTCAATAATAAATAGTTCTTTGAGCCTCATTGTAACACAGTCCAGTGGCATGTAGACGACACATCTCTTCTCAGAGATAAGCTACCATCGCTCATGCTAGTCTTATTTCCATTTTGTTTGCAACCATACTTCAGTATTTTATATTAATGAAATGAAGTGTTATTTCTGTTGCATCTTTGTATTGATGGTTATATCTATAATTTTTTGCATTCATGTTTAAATTCGAATCAATGGTATCAGAGTGATTTTCTCTTTCTTTGTTTTTCTTTGCATGTCCCCAATGAGGTTGGGATATAAGGAGTTAGTGCTTGAACTAGTCGAACCTTTGCAAGAATAGCCTCACAAATCCTACGGCCTCCCATGGTAGAAGAAAATAAAGACAAGGTGGTAGAAGATCCTATCAAAATATTGCTCGAAGAAGCCCTCAAGCGACAAAGGAATGCAATGATGGACAACTTTGCCCAAATCCCTCAGCGACTACCCAGAGGCAATGCATCTACTTCCAACAGCTACTTTGGAAGCACCACACCCTTTAAGGTACAATTTATGTTTGACATTACCATATTTGAGGGTCATATAGATGCAAACGTCATAGATAAATGGATAAATCTTCTAGAAGGATATTTTTATGTTCATGATTTTTTCAGTTGACAAAATATTACTTTGCTATTCTCAAATCGCCCCCCATGTCAAGGGATAGTGGGAAACCTACTGTGAGCGGAAGCATGAAAGTACACCCTCACTTGTTTCGACTGCACCCACTTGTGATTCATTCTGGAATGCCATCAACGAGAAGTACCACCCTGTCAGGAGCTATGAGGATAAATACATAAAGTGGGCCACATTGCGACAGGGAAGGGACCAAGATGTGCCATAGTTTACCAATGTTTTTCAAATCCTTCGCACGATGTTAGGTATCAAGGATTCTGAGAAACATTTAGTACTCAAGTACTGTGGCTGCCTATACAGGTACATACAGGATTAGATGGAGTTCCTGCACATATCCTCACTCTACACGTCATACCCATAGCTTTCAATATTGAGCAGAAGCTTAAACAAAAAAAGTGAGACTTTGGATCTGCGAATCCGAAGTAAGGGAAAGTCACCACTAAACCGTAGAGAAAAGGGCAAAGCCAAGGCGGGGCGACCTAGGATAACCCGCTGAAGCCATAAGAAAAGAACAATACCATGAAGACAAAGGAGGACATGGGAAAGTTGTGTGAGTTCCATAAGAGCTCCACTCATAACACAAGTGAGTGTCAGGCCAAGTAGTCACTGGTGGCCAAGCTGAAGGCTTCTAAGTCTGATGCATGTTTTGACTCTGAGTGAGAACCGAACAAGGGTAATCATAAAGGGAAGTAGATCATTGATGCAGATCCTAGTGCCATAATGGTCACCACCAAGATCTATAAGATTGAACCTAAATATCCAAAAGAGGGGCAATGCCTATTCCACTCACAGATGTGGTTAAAGATTTCTCTATTGCAGTTAATTTTCGAAAGCAAAAGCCAAAATAACCTCATTTCAGTAGAGGTCATGAAGCAGGTGGGCCTATTGACTACAACACATCTGCATCCATACACCATCAAGTGGCTTCGTCAAGGACAAGATCTCTACATTAGCCAGCAGTGTCACCTTCCCTATAACATTAGGCCCTTCACAGATGAGGTATTGTGTGATGTTACTCCTCTTTAATTTGGTGATGTATTATTATGACGACCATACTTATGGAAGCATCATGTTCTATATGGTTGTTGACCTCACTCTATTATTATTTCTTTGGGTGCTAAGTTATACAGGAAACCGGAGGTGGCCCCACCTATTTCCATCTCCTTGATCTTTGCTAAGCAATATAGTAAAGTCATCTCCCAAACTAGGAATTTTTTCTTTCTGATTCTCTCTCACAGTAAGGGGAAGGTCCTAGCCATCTCTATGGCCCCTAGGAAGGGTTCCTCAAAGTAGCAGAAGTAGGTGGACATAGTAGTGGAAGAATACAGGGACATATTCTACTCAGCAACAGGGGCACCCTTGCATTGTCAGGTCAAGCATTCAATATATCTAACTGCAAGAGCACCTATGCCCAATGGGCCGATATATCATTTATCCATTGTGGAGAAGGAAAAGATCAAGTGGAAAATCCAGGAGTGTTGCAAAAAAGGCATTTCTGACCAGTTTCCTTAGCTTGTGGGAGCCCAATTGTACTAGTACAGAAGAAGGACAGAACCTAGAGGTTCTACAATGATTATTTTGCATTCAAAAAAATAATTGTTAGGAATAGGTATCCAGTCCCATAGATTGATGACCTACTAGACCAACTCAAGCGGGGAAATTATTTCAGGAAGATCGATTTGAAGTCTAGTTATCACCATGTTCTAATAGAACCTGCAGATGTATGGAAGACTACCTTTAAATCCAAGGAAGACCTTTTTGAATGGTTGGTTATGCCCTTTGGGTTGACAAATGCCCTCGCTACATTTATGAGGCTAATGGATGATATCTTGCGGCCCTTCACCAACTCATTCGTGGTGGTTTATCGGGATGAGATCCTCATCTTGAAAAAGAGTTGGGAAGAACACTTGCAACACATTCGACGAGTCCTTCAAACTCTTTAGCTACACAAACTATGTGCCAACATGGAGAAATGCACCTTTAGCATGAGCCAAGTCCAATACTTGGAGTAGATCATAGATGAGGGTGGCATGCATGTGGACCCAACCAAGGTCAAAGTCATTTGGAATTGGCCAGCCCTAACCACTCTAATAGAGCTTCGTAACTTTTTTGGCTTTGCAAATGTTTATTGGAGGTTCGTGTTGGGATTCTCCCATATTACTTTGCCTTTGAGTTAGATTACTCAGGGCAGGGTGAAAGAAAAGTTTTCCTAGTCTGAGTCCCAACAGAAGGCATTCGTTGAGTTGAAGTGTTGCCTCTACTTAGCACCGGTACTCACACTGCCAGACCTGCAACGGCCATTTGAAATCGAGATAGACACCTCAGACTATGCTATTGGTGCACTCCTCACCCAGCATGGGCATCCAGTGACCTATCAAGTGAGTCACTTTCCAATACAATTCATAAGTACCCCACCTATGATAAGGAAATGTATTTCCATTATGTAGGTTTACTAAGAGTGGAAGCATTGCATTCTGGGGAAGGAGATGGCCATCCACACTCATCACTGACCTCTTACGTTTATCACAGAGGCTTCACTTGGGGAGAATACCATACCACGTGGGTTCATATTTGGGGATATATATTAAGGAAAAAATGACATAATGTATTGAGCATATATTAGGGGGTAAAGGGTTTTTATATTGGCATGTATAAAAAATGGAGCTCAAAATCAATGAAAAAATATAAAGGGGTATAAAAAAAGTTAATGAAAAAATGGATACCTACAATATCTAGTGAAAGTAGGGTTTTTTAAATTGGGAAGGTATATTGGGTTCCTATTTGTAGGAGGTTAAATAATGTGATTTTTAGAGGTATTTTCCAATATGTAGTCAAACTAGGGGTATTGTTTAGTATGTCATGAACACATGCGATATGTTATAGGTCCATTGAGTGAATTCCCTGTGACGTTTATACAGACACAAGGGAAGTTGCAGAACGATCGCCATCAGAAGTGGTCTACATATCTACAACAATTCCACTTGAACATTAAATATAAAAAGGATATCACTAATCATGTTGCAGACTGCATCGGTCAACTCCCTGTTGCAGCATTGACTACTATTCTCAACTCTTATGGCCACGAGACCTCTAGATGGCTTCAATTATACAAAAATTATTAAGAGTTTGCCTCCACATACGAGATGCTAGTAGATGGGAATAAAATTCCTGATTTCCACATCTTAGACAAATTATTATGCTACCTGGGCCACATTTGTGTTCCTTCAAGCCAGCGTGCCAAACTGATTTCGGAGGCACACTACAGTCGGATCGTAGGACACTTTGGGGTGGATAAAACTATGGTTGTACTACAAAAGGACATCTATTGGCCAAAACTCTCACTAGATGTTGGGAAATATATCAGATCCTGCATTTCTTATGCCATCACCAAGCCATCCATCAAGAAGCAAAGCCTGTACACTCTTCTGCCTACTCCCAAACAGTCATCAGAATCCATCTCCATGGATTATATGTATGGCCTCCCTTCTACCAAACATGGTAATGACTGTGTATTTGTGGTCATGGATAGATTTTCTAAGATGACTATATTAGCGGCTTGCAAGACGAGTATCAGTGCAGATAATGTTGCCAAACTCTTCTTTGAACAAGTATGGGTACATTTTGGGCTCTTGCAAACCATTATATCTTATCGGGATATCAAGTTCCTGGGCACATTATGGTCAAGCCTCTGGACACTATTGGAAACCAAGCTCACCAAGTCAACTGTCTTCCATCCCCAGACTAGTGGCCAGACTAAAGTCGTCAATAGGATAATAGTTCACATACTCTGCATGTACAACTCCAAACATCCTCAAACCTAGGATGAGAGTCTTCCATATGTGCAACATAGTTATAATAGAGCTATCCATAGCTTGACTCGTCACAATCCCTTTCAAGTGGGTCTAGGATTTCTACCATTGTGTTTGATTGATGTTTTCATGCCGCATGCGAATACACAAGTAGAATCCACACATGTATTGTTCGAGGTTGATAAAGTGACCAGATTTATAAAACGCATCCAACACATCCACAAACAGGTTCATGACATCCCGAAGAAGTAAAATGCCAAGTACAATCATCGACATGATCAACATCGGGTGCCACAGAAGTTTCAGGTGGGTGACAAATGTTGGTTGCATTTGTAGAAAGAATGACTTGCTAGACCCCATCGGAAAATTAGACCACTATGATATGGTCCTTACACCATTTCCAAGGTTGTGGGAGACAATGCTTTTGAGCTCAACATTCCCCCATTCCTTCGACTTCACTTAGTGTTCAATGTGGGCCGCCTTCGACTAGACTTCCCACCATTACTAGACACATGAGACATTGTAGAATAACTCACAGCAACAAAATTAAACCTAGTGTAGATGGAACAGGCCACAAGTCATCGAATTATGGACACACAGGTCATCGAATTATGGACACACAGGTCAAGAACATTCGTGAGTAGAAGATCCAACTATATCGGGTTGTCAAATCTGGCTAACTCTTGCACCAAGGCAAGTGGCTCACCAGGGACCAAGTTAAGCAAAAGTTTCCCCACCTCATGGAGGTGCTCAACACAATGGGCACCATTACTTCCTCAAGGGGGAGGATTGATCCAGGTGTATTTTGGTGGTGACGTTCCTATTCCATTTGGACCCCCACCACTATCTCTTTCATTTTTTCAGTTTCCTTATTTGTAGCACAATTTACTTTTTTTGGTAGTTTTTCAGGTCCTAAACTTCCCAAGCCATTTTGAGGCCCTAAATGACTTTTTTGGGGAAAACTGGGGCCAACAGTAAGCATTGAATGACTTTTTCGACTTGAAAGTTGTAGTTCTTGGATAGATCTTTCTAACGAGGTATTTTGTGCATCAAATGAAGATCATATGCCAAAGATATGACCCCAGGAAGTTGATGTACCAATTTACACATTCAAGGCCCATAGTTTGGTGCTTCATCTCCTAGGGTTAGGTTTTTGGATGTTTATGGTTTTCCATTGGTTCTCAATAATAAATCGGCCTTTGAGCCTCATTGTAACATAGTTCAAGGGCATCTAGCCACCACATCTCTTCTTAGAGATAAGCTATCATTGCCCAAGCTAGTCTAATTTACATTATGTGTGTAGGAATACTTTAGTATTTGATATTACTGAAATGAAGTGGTATTTTTGTTCCATGTTTGTATTTATGGTTGTATCTATAATTTTTTGCGTTCCTTTTTAAATTCAGATCAACATGAGTTACGATATATCTCTATCTCAACCATAGATATTGAATCTAATGAAGCAAGGAAACAATCTATGAAACCTTGTATTGAAGGTACACAAGAGAGTTGTCAGCAACTCACAGAAGGTTGTATAGAGACTCTCATAGACTCCTTGAATGAAATATTTCTAGACTTTCATCTTTTTAATGCAGTGAAATTGTTCAGCCCTTGTTATTATCTAGAAGAGTATTCTAATCGTGAGAAAAATTCAGAGCGTAGGCTTTTAAAAATCTTTCAACATTTGCAACATACCATATTAAGTGATGTTGGAGTTGTAGCTTTATTTGATGTTAAATATTATAAACGAGAGTTGCAACCTTATGTTGATTCATTAAATCTAGCTTGTGAGGGTTTTTCTATGAAATAAGCATTGAAAGTCTTTCATAACACAAAACAATGGCACAAAAAATATCCTAATATGATGAAATTATGGCAAGATGTACTCACTATTCCTACAAGTATAGTGGATTGTGAAAGGGTATTTTCTAAGCAAAACATCATCAAGGACATTAGAAAATGGATGCTAGGGTTGGATATACTAGATGCTTTAATGAGAGTATCATTGAATGGCCCTGAATCATCTGATGTTGATTGGCATGTAGTATATGAGGTATGGATAGATACAAAGTCAAGAAGGATCCATGAGATTGAAAATTCTTCTAGTTTATATTTAATAGAGGATCTATGTATTGAGATATTCATATTGATAAAAAAAGTTGTAGTTTCTCGAGAAAGTTTGACTTTTAATGAAGTATAAATACTCTCTATTATTGCAGAACTTTTCTGTATTTTCTCTAGAAAATTTGACTTTCAATGAAATATACTATACTTTGGAAAAATCCCACTAGATGATTTATTTATATTCCATGTGTTATAATTTTTGCAGGGTATTTATTGTTTAAATAGTCCCACCATAAATCTAGACTATAAATTTGATAGAGTACAAATCTGCAGGGTCAATCTAACAAGAATCAAAGCGTTAATTTTGTCTTCCATTAAGTTGGCATAATATCCAACATGACTCAAAGCTGGTATAATCATTACAGACTCATCCTCTACTTTAAATTGACAACTGAACCAATATCCAATTGCGAACATTGTTGGCACATTAAAAACCCTTCCATGATCAAGCCCGTGTACTATCTTAGAAATAAATACTTCTACTCTGCAATCTAGGCACGATTCCTTCACAAATTAGTGACAAGATTAATAAAAAAAATAAATATAATAATTGATAACTATTTTTTTAAATAAACTCTTTAAATCATTGTTAATTCAATTTCTGATATGTTATTTGTAGTGGCGTTTGGTGGGGAATGAGATTTTATGTTTTTCATGGATCCCATAATAGCGTAGTCATCCTAAGTAACATGTACTATAAAAGCACTATGCCTAGTACCAGAATATAGTGAAGTCATAAGAGCATAGTATATGGGAACTCTCAGTTTGTGAAAAGAGCAGAGGATTCCACCAGAAAATGTGTTTGGAAATTCCATGGAAATATTCATCCACAATTTCCATGCTTGAAACAATACACAATATTTTCAGCCAAGCAGATATCACTGAAGTGGCATAATTTCTCTGCCATAGAATAAATTCAAGAATTTATTTTTAGAAAAAGAGAAAAAATATCATTTTAAAAATTTGTTATTAAATATTTATGAATAATGGAAATCTAAAATGAATGCTTATAAATAATAGTCATTATTAGCCTAGAATTTCATGATTTATTTTTTGTTGTGGAACAAATTTACTAGAATTGTTAAAAGAGATTTTTCCAATAAAGGAAGTTCGACACTCACAAATTTGATTAAAACGTAAAATAAAGGGAAAAATGCAAAAAAGTAATCAAATTTTCATTTGGCGGGAAGAAGGAATTTGAAATTCCAAGCCTCGTTGCTAAGGTCTCCCCTTATGGCAATGAAGGAGAGATATCGAGACTCTACCTACCGTTGATCTTGCCAGTGCATAGGAATCATTGATGGGAAGCATGTGAGGCATGAGGTCACACTTTTCTATTGACATCATTGATTACTTGGGTGAGTTTTGAACCATCAGGTCGATGGTATAGCGATGCAGTAAGAACTTTGAGTATGTGGTAGTGGGATTAATGATTCTATATGGTGGGTTATACATTAATGGAAAATTTTAAAGATCGAGATCACATATTTATGATTAGCAAACAATTTACCTAAACACCTTTTTACTAAAAATCAAACTTGTGTGAGGGTAATGTAATCATATTATTGTATAATGTGTAATGAGTTTTAGTGCTAGCTTTTTGGTTCAAATTTTATGAGAGATTGAGCCATAGAGTTAATTATAACAGTTACATTGTCTTAAAATGTATGTATTTAGGCTCGACCAAATTTCACACAGTTTTAATGGCAATATCTTATTATTGAACAAATCATTCAACATGTGAAGTTACTCCAACTTAAATATAATATTTAATAAAGAAAAAGGAAAAACAAAACAACTATAAACCAACCTACCACCTCGTAATATATGGGATTAATTCCATACTTAAAAAAAACAAGAATTAATTTCAATATATACTAGCACAAACACATTAATAAATGTGTTTGATATAAGTTGATAGGCATATAGGTAAATCTTAATGTTTCATTTTTTCATTAACAGACTTAAACTCAAATCCTAAAAATTTTATGCAACCAAAACCCTAACCCTAATAGCTAATAGCTAAACCCTAATCTTCCAAATTTTCAAATCATTCTTCTGTGGCCTTCGAATAAAACACACATTTATAGCCTCTTATGATCTCTATATGGCTAACTTGTGATCTGTATATGGTTTTTAACTCTAATTTATTGGTTAACTTATGGTTTCTATATGGTTTTAATTTCTATATAATTAGAATGGATTTAATGATTAATAACATGCACGTTTTCAATCAGAATCTGGCATCCTAATGCACAAAACAATTATTAGTTGAAAAGAAACATCTTTCCATTGTAAACATGCCCATTAGAAAAAATATAAATTACATATTACAAACTTTGCCCATTTGAAGAAACATAAATTACGAACTTTGCCCATTAGAAGAAACATAGATTACTTATTACAAAGTTGCAACTCAACATAAACTAAATCGTTGGTTGTGTATATTGTAGGTAAGGAATATATAGAACCCTATTAGTTAAACCTACACTATTAAAAAAATAGCATTGACACAATTTTTCTCAAATTTATACATGATTTCTCAAGTAGGGAAAACAATTATGGATACCATCCTCTTATGCATTAATCTACTACTCACAAATGACAACCCATTCACAATAGCCCGATCAATTACACAAAGTCTACTATTAAACAGAAGATTGCAGAATTGTGCTTGTAGAAATTATAGTTGTAGTTGTAGTTGTGGCAAAGTAGAAATTATGGGTACCATCCTCTTATGCATTAATCTATAATGTAGAAATTATAGGTACCATCCTCTTATGCTTGAATCTACTACTCACACAGGACAACCCATTCATGATATCCTGATAAATTACACACAATCTAATATTACACTGAAGATTGTAAATTTGTGCTTTCTTTCTAAGGCTTGGTTGTAGTTGTAGTTGTGGCAACGTAGGTATCCTCGTAGGTATTAGGAGAATCCAAAGTATAAGTATTAATGTATTTTAATTGAATTATAGCCCGGGTCACAAGAGAGAGATTTAAACTTCGGTTTTTAGAGTTTCATCAACTTCACATTTCTTAAATTTACCAATTTATCTCCCGTAAACACTAAATTGATATATTAAATATAATACTTTTAAAAATATAATAATATATATATAAATATATACTTATAAAAATAAATATTATAATATTGACTTGCATATACCTCACTAGTATACCAAATTCGACCCATTGTATACCTTCATAAGAAAATCCGTTCTAAGTAAATGAACTCCTTTCAAAAAAAACAATTTAACATCTCATTACTAGTGCATATAGATTCCCAACCTACCAGACTAGTTGAATTGTATACCTTCCTCACCAAATTCGTCCGCTGGAATCGAATCATCTTCGAAAATCCATCAAAGAACAATTGTAATAAAGAAATCTCTCATTCATTATACGTCTATTAAAGGATTAATTTTTAGATATAAAAGAAAATGAATTAAACTGTAAAACCAACTCAAAACCTAATCAACAATTTTCATTATTTTTATCTTTCTGGAAAAAAGAATTAGGTCAAATAACGCCAGACTATCTATCCCATAACTATAACTTGTTGAGCCACTTACCCAACAATCTTGAGCAGTTGAGCAGTGGTGACGATAGAAAATTGTCAATGCATCGTTATAGGGTTGTGAAAGTTAGTAAGGTTTTTGAGAGAAGCATTTACTTATAGAAGATAAGTATACCTCCCAGCGTAAATATTGACTTTGATAGTGAATTTAGCGCCCACGTCGTGCGTCAAATATTATTAATTTCAGTTAATTATAAATTTTTAAATTACTCGAACTTAACTGGCGGAGCCAAACGTGTTCAGGAACCGCGTCCTGTTGCGGAGATAAGCGCAAATTCGCAGAGGACACGTCACACGTAATCTAAAGATTCGAGAATTTCATATCTGAAAATAACGGGAGGAACTCGAGGATTTGGAAGAAGAGACACTCTTAGTGAGAACATGACACAGAAGTGCCCTCTAACAACACGACAGCTGACGTATGAAAATGATAGGCTTCTCTTTAGAAAAGCTTTTAATACCGGAATAAATTTATGGAAAAGGTTTGAAGGGAAAATAGTTTTTCCTTGCGTGATAAGGTTGTAGAAGAATGTCATTTCCAAGCTCATGATGATTGAGAGTTGGTGGAATAAATTTGACTTAATAGTATAATTAAGTAAGGGTGTCATCATTTTTTATATTTTTTGGTATATACATTGATAAGTTAGAAGGGTGTTTGAAAGATCCAAGTTGTTTTGGTCCCACTCTCATTGGCATGGTCATAACTTTTCTCCTTTATGTTGATGATATTTTTCTTTTGACAATAAGTCATTACAATCTTAGCAAGCAACTTAGAATCATCCAAGATTTCTACTCCAAGATGTGTATATGAATGTTTATATCAAAAAAACGAAAGTAGTGATAATTAAATCCAAAAAGATTACCTAGGGTACTTTCATTTATGACAACAACTCCTTGGAGGAAGTTCCTTTATACAAATATCTTAGAATCGACATCCATCACAATTACAATTATCGCATTGACAAAAGGATAAATGGAAGTTGGAAAGCTTACTATGGGATAGAAAACAACTGTAAGTCGTCAATATTTGGATTTGGAACAAAAAAAAACTCTGAATTTTGTCGATCCTATTATTTTATATGGATGTGAGGTTTGGTATTGCAGTATATCTAGAGATTCATCGAGGAATGATGAGTAGATAAAAAAGAAATTTATAACCTGCAAACACAAGACTAAAGGAAGTACTCCCTACCATATCACCCTGATTGAAGCAACTCTTTCCCCGATTGAAAGCATGAATATGACTAGGTATCTTCGATATAGCAAGAAGTTATACAACATGGATGCCAAGAGGTTTCTTAACATTTCTTTTAACTCTAGCCGAAACCCCACCTTTGGCTAAAGTGAGAATGGCATAAGGATGTCTAGTCCTTCCTGGACCATTGGGGAATAAAAGAGGAGATAATCTTACAAATTTTGGATAATATTAAAAAATATTACTTCCAAATTTAGGGAGAAATTGTTGGGCAATAAAGAGCAATAGGGAAAGAGGAAACTAAGATATTATAAGGAGGTGATCAACCACAATCTCAAAAACCAAAATTAACCAAAATTATCTTTCTATCTTGACTAGTATCAAGACGAAAATGAACTTGCCAAAATAAGAACTAATTTCCATGAGCTACATACTAAAATTGGGCATTGTTCAATTCCTAAAACACCATGGGATCAAAGAGTTTTTCACATGTGTGATCCTAAGAGGGTTGAAGATGAAAATTACTTTCTTCATATTGTCCATCTTATACTCGCATTTGATCTACTTTTTAAAATATTTGTCACACTATCAACTTTCTCAACCTTTAAGCTTAGCAAAACAATGTTGATTAAAGAACGCTTTTCTCATTTATTTTTTAACATGGAAATAAATTGTTAAAGAATTTTCATTAATTTGTCGCCCGCTTAAAGTTAAATAAATCATATAAGTTTTAATAAACATTAATAATCATCATCATAAATTTTCATTTATTTTAATTTTAAATTGTTAAAATTAAATTATACTTTGTTATATATCTCATCTATATAAATGAGTGGGTTTTTTGAAACAATAAAATTTGAAGGCAAGATAAATGTGTTTTACTATAATGAGTTGCAATTTTACATGGTTTTGTCTAACGGTGATCATGAAGCATTACAAGTATAAGAGTGTATACTTTGGGATGTAATGAAATTTAACAATTTATAAGGAATTTACGATTCCATTTTAGTGAAGAGAATTTCAATTGTTAAAGAGTTTAAACTAATTTCAAAATACTTAAAAATTAAAGTTTCAAGAAAAAATTTCTTCCCTAACATTTAAATTCATTTATTTATTAATTTATTTTATTTTATGTAAAAATATATTAAAATAATGAATTTTAACATATTTAATTAATAATATATCAAAATAATATAAATCAGCTTTAATTATAATTTATTAAACATATATACAAATTTAAAACTATTTTTCAAATTTATCAATCCTAAATAAATAAAATAAATATCTACTATATATATATATATAGGGGAGAATGATGGAGTACATGGAGTAAAGTAAGGGTGGGTGGTGTTGCCTCCATCTTAGCAATAACATGTTATATATGATGGGTGGTGACACTATTGGGTCTCTATAATACTAGTGATTACCCCATTAATTTTGCAGTTGCATCCCTTATTAATATTGTTGTGCTCCTATTATCCCCATATTGTTATTACTGTGCCCATAGAATCCCTCTATTGTTATTTTTGTGGCTTTATATTATTATTGTTAGGTCGGCTCGGTTATATTGTGACTCCTTAGACTCCTATATATAAAAAGGAGGTTTTTTCATTTGAATCATCTAAGAATTGTTCATTTATGTAATGTAAAGGAGGTTGCCCCCTCAAAGAAGCTAAATTCTAAGGTGTGGATCTACCTTTTCTATCTTTTTCTTGAGCTGGTTTCATAACATTTGGTATCAGAGCTTTGGATTCTAGGGTTTCGCTGCTCCAAATAGGTCATCGTGTAATTTTCGCTATAACTTTTTTTCTGCGACATTTTAGAAGTTAAAAAAAAACCATTTGAGAAGAAATCATGTTGAATCTCAGGTCCGAATTTCAGAACTGTTCACGCTATATTTGCGGAGATATGATCTGCAGAAGTTGGTCTTCTTGCAGACTCCTGAATTACATTCCAAACAGGTGACTTGGGGAAAATCGTCATAGCGTTCTCTCTGACCAACAGATTGAAATTTCGTAAGAAAGTACAGAAAGAGGACAGATTGTAGTTTCTTGTATATATTTTTTTAGAGCCAAAGGTTGAAACAGTGACTCATGGCATGTCGTACAAGTTCGCTCTACTAAACTAGTCTATAAGCAGGTCACTGTGGGAGACTTTGCATAACTCTTCCTTGGAGAATCCAATTTGGATCAGACTGGTGGCTTTGGAAAGAGGACACAGAGAGCTACAGCAGATTGCAATTTCAGAACTGGATGATCTGAAAGTACAGAGACATCAAATGCAATATCGAGCTCCTACAAAGTGAAAAAAGGTGTGTAGATATTTTTAAATTTTTGGTTAAGATTGGTTTGAAAATTTATTTTGAAGGAATTCAAAGGGCATAGTAGAGAATTATTATCGGTAACTGATGCCCCAAGGAAAGAAAATGCAAACACCTAGTAAGGAACCTGAAAGCTCTAGCATGACTCATGAAGAAGAGGAAGAAATGATAGTGAATTTAGCGCCCACGTCGTGCGTCAAATATTATTAATTTCAGTTAATTATAAATTTTTAAATTACTCGAACTTAACTGGCGGAGCCAAACGTGTTCAGGGACCGCGTCCTGTTGCGGAGATAAGCGCAAATTCGCAGAGCACACGTCACACGTAATCTAAAGATTCGAGAATTTCATATCTGAAAATAATGGGAGGAACTCGAGGATTTGGAAGAAGAGACCCTCTTAGTGAGAACATGACACAGAAGTGCCCTCTAACAACACGACAGCTGACGTATGAAAATGATAGGCTTCTCTTTAGAAAAGCTTTTAATACCGGAATAAATTTATGGAAAAGGTTTGAAGGGAAAATAGTTTTTCCTTGCGTGATAAGGTTGTAGAAGAATGTCATTTCCAAGCTCATGATGATTGAGAGTTGGTGGAATAAATTTGACTTAATAGTATAATTAAGTAAGGGTGTCATCATTTTTTATATTTTTTGGTATATACATTGATAAGTTAGAAGGGTGTTTGAAAGATCCAAGTTGTTTTGGTCCCACTCTCATTGGCATGGTCATAACTTTTCTCCTTTATGTTGATGATATTTTTCTTTTGACAATAAGTCATTACAATCTTAGCAAGCAACTTAGAATCATCCAAGATTTCTACTTCAAGATGTGTATATGAATGTTTATATCAAAAAAACGAAAGTAGTGATAATTAAATCCAAAAAGATTACCTAGGGTACTTTCATTTATGACAACAACTCCTTGGAGGAAGTTCCTTTATACAAATATCTTAGAATCGACATCCATCACAATTACAATTATCGCATTGACAAAAGGATAAATGGAAGTTGGAAAGCTTACTATGGGATAGAAAACAACTGTAAGTCGTCAATATTTGGATTTGGAACAAAAAAAAACTCTGAATTTTGTCGCTCCCATTATTTTATATGGATGTGAGGTTTGGTATTGCAGTATATCTAGAGATTCATCGAGGAATGATGAGTAGATAAAAAAGAAATTTATAACCTGCAAACACAAGACTAAAGGAAGTACTCCCTACCATATCACCCTGATTGAAGCAACTCTTTCCCCGATTGAAAGCATGAATATGACTAGGTATCTTCGATATAGCAAGAAGTTATACAACATGGATGCCAAGAGGTTTCTTAACATTTCTTTTAACTCTAGCCGAAACCCCACCTTTGGCTAAAGTGAGAATGGCATAAGGATGTCTAGTCCTTCCTAGACCATTGGGGAATAAAAGAGGAGATAATCTTACAAATTTTGGATAATATTAAAAAATATTACTTCCAAATTTAGGGAGAAATTGTTGGGCAATAAAGAGCAATAGGGAAAGAGGAAACTAAGATATTATAAGGAGGTGATCAACCACAATCTCAAAAACCAAAATTAACCAAAATT
>APFE030979336.1:222619-258903 GCA_000404065.3 Pinus taeda
TTTATTAATCTTTATAAATTACTAATAGTAATTTTTAAGCTCCAGGTTTATGATAACCCATGGTATTGACCCATGGTAGTACCATGGTATTCATGTGAACATAGACTATTTAAAGGGGAAATTATCTCATCTTAGATTCATCTTAATTCTGGGTCCGCTAAGTGCTCAGAGGGATAAATAGATTTCATCCCTTTAAGAGTGGTAGATGTGGAGTTAAGATGGATATAGGTTGGTTCTTATGATAATGAAGATATTAAATAGACTTAGGAAATTATATTGTAAAAACATCTTAAGGTGAATGGGTAAAGCTACATTTAGTCACTTCACAAAATTTAGTAAAAAATACTAATATCTCCATTAATATTGGTTTTTTTTATTTAACAAAAAAAATTCAAAATAGTGAAACCTTATCACTCTTTCCCCATCACCCTGGTAGAAGATTTCCCACAATTTTTCAAACATTCTCAGTATGATATCTTCATGAAAAAGTTTAGGTACTGATGTTGGATTAGTTGTCTGAAAAATAAGGTGGTTTGTACAACTTTTCATCTTCTGTGCTATTATTAGTTTTTCCTAATTATTTGTAGGGGTTGGAGCCACTACACCATATTTTCCTAAAAGGTGGAGATTGTTCACCAAAAAGGAAATTAATCTACATGTTACAACACTGTTAAAAAATGTGAGATGAGGGTAGTGAATTATGCTAATAAGCAATTTAGATTGGGAGAGACGTAATTAAATTTTATTATTTAATTGAAGATTTCCAATTATTATAATAATAAATCTACATGTATATATTCATATATTGATTGGAAGGCTTCTCACAATGGTCACTTCTTTCAATTAAGTTCTCTTCAAGCCTTTGGGATACCTAATACTTTCTTATATAATATAGTTGGGGCTTGCTACTTGTTGGTGTGTTGGGGTGAACAAACTTGATGTGTTTTTTTTCATCTCGCGGTTGGAGTCTATGGAATAAGAAAGAAATTTGATAACTTGAAAAAAGTGGTAGCTTGACAAAAGTTGTAGAGAAAAGATTAATCTCTTCTACCTTGAGAGAACTCGTGGTCAATATCAACACCTACAAGAACTTTGTTGTGCAATATTATCAAAACTAATAGAAGGATATGATAGAGTGTATTGTAAGAACCTTGACAAACACGACCACTGAAACTTGGAACATTGTTTGTAGGAAGAGAAAATTATGTTTCTTTTTCCAAACATGTATGTTAGTATATTACAGTTTAATGAATATGTTTTCTTATTATCATATATGGTTTCATACTGCAACAAAACACACGCCAAGACTTCACAATGTTTTATTATTCAGTAAAAGATTTGCCAAGATCTTACAAGATTTTATAATTCAGTGAAATATTCTCCATCGGTGTACAAGATAATATAATATGGTGAGAGATTCGCCAAAAAAATTATATATACATATTATATTATTGGTAAAATCGCCTCCCATTTTTCTATGTATCATGGGGATTAGCCCATTTATTATACATATAAATTTAGGGTGGTTCTTAAAATTTTCCCTAGGTTTTGGTGATATTTCTGCACTTGTACTGACTGTATTTCCTTCTCAATATCTTTTAAACATGGTTCCTCTTGCTTGTCCCTCTATGGTTCTTCTCTATCCCTAAATGTTATCATTGCTCTGACTAGTAGGTTTTTCATCACCCACTACTCTTGTATGGTCTACCTGAACAGAGTTTGGTGCCTCTAGTATGGCCTGGGTCACTAAGTAATGGCTCCCATTCTAACATTGGGAGCTCTTCATTTTGCACATGGGCATTTAATTCTGCTTCCCACAATGTTATTACTACCTTTACTTGTGTTGGGGTGCCTGCATGGTATTCATGCAATAAATTCTGCATGCTTTCCTCTCCCATCCTTTGACCCCTTTTCCTCTTCATTTTCCTCGTTGATGCCTCCGAGGTCTTCTTCTAATCTACCTTCTTGCCTGTTCAGCTAGCTCCTTTTCTTCCCTATTTCCCTCCTTCTTTCACCGCCTTTTCCTGCCGCAGCTTCCTCCGTCCCCTCGCCTCTCGCAGCCTCACCTGTTTCTAGTATCAGAGCTTTGAAGACAGAAGAAAATCATAATTAATGCTACCTATAATGTTAACATGATTGTATTCATTAGGACTAGTACGAAGTTTTACCATAACATTTTGTCGTTCCTTTTTAGTCTTTTCTTCAACATTAGAACTTCTAGTTTTCTTCTCAGCCGCCTAATTTCCCACAAGTTGTAGCCATTCAATTATCGCTTCTTGCCTCTGCTTTATGTTCCCCCTGTTTCCCATCCCCCAGGGTTTCCGTAGAGGTCCCCCACCTCTCTTGTAATCTAGCTACCTAGGAGTTACATTTTTTACTACAGGAGAGCTACGTTTTTGGAGCCATTCCGTCACAGGGATGGACCCTCTCAGTTTGCTATGCTTCACCCCCCTGCTTTTGGCTTTTTGAGGTTGTGGCTTCCTTTGAAGACCATTCGTTAATAGAATCATCGAGGTTTGTTTTTCCTATGTCCATGTGATGTCCTTTAGGTCTAGAACTTTCCCCTCCCTAACCCTCCGAACCTTTTTTCTTCGCCATAGGTGTAAGTATCCCCGCCAAAGCCAAACTATCCTAGCAGGGCCTATTTTCCAATTTTGGTTCCCTCCTCTCTCCCCCCACTGTTTCTGGAGGCAACAAGGCCTTTGAAAGCTAACAGAGGCATCGTAGCCTTTTCTCGGCTCTGTTTTGCAACATTTCCTTATGACAGGAAGCATTATCTTCCCCCCAGGTTATAGTTTCCCTCCAGGCCCTTCACAAGCCTCATACCCCCCCTGCCTTTCATGGAATATAGTCATTTCATACCCAGGCAATATCAACAGGTAATTATACTTGAAATCATGAAAATTTTCATTTATTTCCACAATTACGAAACCACTCATTATCTTCTTAAACGAGGACCAACAATTTCCTATTTCATTCAATACCTGTATCCTTATTTGCAAGACTCTCCTCCAGTTGTGGGGCATTATTGCCAAGTCGACAAAGAGGGGAGCTTTGTTTACATACCAGTTGTTGCAGACAAAGTCCAGATGCTTTTCGTCATGCCCTCTCCAACACTGCGCTTGGAATTCACCCATTTCTCCCTTCACTCATTCTCCCTCTATCCTCTAAATGCATTTCCCCAGCTACCTTGCCACCTTTCTTTCCCACCTACTCACCCACTTGCCTATTCTCATTACCAATGTGTCCTCTATTTGCCGCTTTTCCCCGTCCTCCTCCACTTCCTTCATGTGAGGTCCTCGATAGAGGCACCACTTCCCCTCTGCTTAATGCCCTCTGTCATGACCATCCAATTTTTGGCTGCCCTAACCATGACCTGTCTTCCCTCTCCATTATCCCCATCCAGTTGTCCTGCCCACCATCCATCTGACGCCAATGGCCCTCTGCATCCCGATTGGGGGTTTTATCCTTCCTCCCTCTCTTTTCTCAAAATTTCCTTAAGGTTATTCTTTCATTTTGTTTGATTTATCTCTTCACCCAGTATCTCTAGGTTTCCTCCCGGTTTTCCACATCCCCAGTTTGCTAAGAAGCTCGCTGCCACGTTCCCCAATTGGCAAAAATGTGTCGGGATGAGGTAGTCAATCTCTTGTACCAGGATTCTTATTTCCTGGATGAGTCTTGTTGCTCTCCATCTTTTGCTTATCCTTTCCCATTGAGTGCCCTACTGTATTTTTTTCATTGTGTTAATCACCAAAGTAGAGTCCCCTTCCACCTCCATCTTCTGGAAATTTTTCCTCCGAGCAATTTCTAGGCCTTATTTGAATGCGTAGAGTTCCGATTCAAGATATATATGTATATTATTTAATTTCAATTTTCCATTTAAAAAAAATACATTGAATATGTTACAAATAATATATCATATTCATATTGAATTATAAGATGCATTTAACTTCCCTTCCTATAACAAAATAACTAACTTTTTAAATCTTATAAACTATAAATAATGTCTTCTTCAATTTAAAAAAAACAACTTTTTTTACTTAAAAAAATAAATATTAATAAAAAATAATTAAAATATTATATTTTAAATTTAATTGAAGATTTATAAAAATATATATATATATAATATATTATATTATTTATTTAAATTAGAATTTTATCCCGTGTAAAAATTGTATCCTCAATTTAGAACAATTTAAATTTTAAAAATTTAACAACAAAATTAAATAGGAAAACCAAAAGGTTTTTTCTGATCAAACCCCCAAAAAAGATTTGCAAATTATTAATTCAAGGATTTGCATATTATTCGTTCGTTACTTTTGTGTGATTTATCAATTAGCGTAAAAACATGAAAAAGTGGGAATGGTGGGGTAAGAGTGTGCATTTAAAACGCATGTTGCCCCACCACCATCCTTGTTACAATTTTAAATGCAACTTGCACTCTCTCTACAATTTTCATTTGCAAACTTCTTTAGCATTAATTCTCCATGAACCGATACTACTAATACCACTTAATGTAGGGAAAGAACATGCAAATTAGAGTACAAAACAAAAGCCAACAACAACCCACAATTTATAATAAAAATAGCATTGCACAGTCACAAAGTTTTTCGCCACTAATAAATAATGCTTTGAATCTCTCAAAACTTATTACACAAAGATTCACAAAGTCTCTTGATCACACCGAACCAACAATAATAGAAAGCCCAAATGATGGAAAGCCAAAAGACGACCATTATATAAAATTCTCAAATATTTAAACTATGCAATAATAATTATTTTTCTCCTAAGTCGTTTCATTTCTTGGGATAACACAAATATATAATCAATTAATCCCATTTATATATAGTTGGTAATCATTGCTTTAAGTTCCAGTAAAAAATGAACTTAGGAAAATAAAGGAAAATAAGTAAGTAGAATGAAATCTAGGTTATATGTAACCCTTTGTATAGGGATAAGGTGTGCCTCTTCAACTCCTTATTTTGGATGATATTGGGTGGTTATGTAGAGGAATATTTTCCCCATAATATATACAGAATTTAAATTGTAATTTTAAGAGATCAAGGTCCATTGGTCAAATATTGAAGCTCTATCATTGCTAGAAACAAATAAATATTGTAACTTGTTGGTGGACAAGTGCGTAGTACTTAAACAATGTTTTAATTTGACATTTGATGTTAAGGTAGAGGAAGGTGTTCTATTATTATATCAAATATGCAAATACATAGGATAAGACAAGTATAATTTAGAGGTTATTAGAAAAGTTAAGTCATTTTTTTGTCAATTATTTTGTCTGTTAGTATTTAGTCAAGTAGTTTTTAATTGTATGGATTATTGTTAAATCTATAATGTCTATGTATAAATAGTTTTAGGAAAATTTTAGATGAAAACTAAATTACCTCCTAATTTAATGTGTGGTTGAAATATTTTTTCAACTAATTATGATTATGACAAAATAATATATTTAACTTTAGCCATTTTTTATATATTTATATATTTACAATTATATTGATATAAAAAATAATCAACATAATTTTTCCAGCAACTCTATTCTCTTATTTTTTTAAACTTAATGAAATGTTGATATATACTTTAATGTGTTTTTACTTACCTTGTATCCCTCACAACCATACATATATATAACAATATTTAAACTTCATCATAGTAGTTGACACCTTATATATTATTAATATTAATCATGAATTTAACTTCCATCTAACTTCCACCTAGATATCTACTTTTTTTTTAATGATTAAAGTTCACCGAAGCCATCCCAACCTCAACATTCTTACTCTACTAATTCTCACTGACTCTAAAAATCATGTTATTTTATTTGTTATTTGATGTGTACAAAATTAACCCCTCATTAACCACCTTGATTTGTATAAAATTAACCCCTTATTAACAACTTCTTATTATTATTTAAATTTATTAAAGAAATAATATACTAACTTCGGTTCATCAATTATAGTATTTACATATTTCAATGTTATTTCAAAGAGATTATAGTAGTGATGTTTTTTCATTATTTTTTCATATTGATTTTCAGTTAAAATGAATTTATATGGGTTATATTGGTGTTAATTACTATCGTATTTTTTTTAAATATTTTTTTTTTTAATTTGTGTATGAATTCAGATATTAAAATTTGGAAAGTGATGAATTAGGTTTTAATATGATAATGTTGATAATGATGATGAAGAACATCTATTAAGATTGAATATGGTTTATCAAATTTTAAGAAGGAAGAGATTACTTAAAATTATTTAGAATTTTATTTCTATATTTGGAAAGCCCTAAGAGAAGAGTTTCAATATCACCATAGTTTTATTGAGTTAAAATGTTAGAAAAGTTGGTAGTGTGACAAATATTTTGGAAGTTAAGTCTAATATGAGTACATGTTGGATAATATAAGAGTGTTTTCTTTATCTTCAACCTAATGTCAGAAAGGTTACGGTAAAACCTCCCTCCCACATCTACTCAAGCAACTAGCTAGCTGGGGTAAACATGCGACGAGAGCCCACTATGCTATGATTCAGCCTCCTAAGTCACCTTAAGGAACTGGAACCGACGGAAACACACCATACATACATCCAACATCATCTAAAAAACCCTCAGAGGTTAAGTCAGCCACTCAGATAGCCTGTCACTGGATCTCACTCTTGTTTTAGGTCTCTTGGGCCATATTCGCTCTCATGTTGTGGGCAAGGGAGCAACCAGCAACCTAAAGTCCCTCTCATAGGCCTTCTAGCCAGTGATTGTGGACGAGAATTTGTAATATCCCTCCCTTAATAATAAATAATAATAAAAATAATAAATAATAATATAGATCATAAATAATTAAAAATAAATCAACTAATAATAAATAATAAATAATAAATAATAAATCATATGTTAAATAATTAAATGATACTTAAAAATAATATAATAAGAAAATAAATAAAAATAAATAATAAAAAACAAGAACTCAAATAAGAATAATAGTAAAACAAGAAAACTATCAAAAAGAAGAAAATAAAACAAGAAAGCTAAAAATCAAAAGAAAAGTAAAGAAATAAAACAAGAAAGCTAAAAATCAAAAGAAAGTTGCATGTAGACACATGGAGTGTGTGAATGTGGTTCCCCTTCCAATGTTGTTCTATTTAATAGACGGTGAGGAAGATGAGAGGCATTCCTGCATTCCATCATTCCGAGATTCTATCTTTCATTCTCTTGGGAGAATGGTGTTCTAAGACTTAGGAGTCACTGGCAGTAGTACGTTGGTTGAGGGCCGGGGGTGGCCAGTTGTAGAAAAACCTTGCGCAATTGAGCCTACGGTTGGGTGGAGAGTCATCCCCAAAACCTTGTTGCGGTAAACTTACTTCTACCATAGGTAAGCACAGGTAAGTACTATTCATATTTTGAATTTAGTTAATTAATTACATGTTTATTTGACTAGGTAAGGGCCACTCTGATTTAAGTTTATTGTTAATAAGTTAATTAGATATTTATTTTGGGTTGTTACATGTGGTATCAGAGCTTTGGCTCAACCCTTAGGGCCTATGGGCATCTTAGAAAAAAAATAAATTATTTTGTTGAGATTTTTAACTTGACTTGTTTTGAAAGTTACAGGGTGGTTACTTCTAGGAAAGCCGCATGTTCTACAAACCCTCCCTATAGACGATTTTTTTTTTTTATTTAGTGCATACTGACTGCGTAGTCATATTTTGATCGTTTTCATTTTTAAAGTCATTCTTATGAGTAATTTCCAATATTAGCGGATTTTTGTTTTCATTGGCTGGAATCAGTTTTTCATGTCAAATTTCAAGAATCTAATCTCCAAGATCCAGAATTAGTAAAACATGACCGTTGTTTAAAGGCAAAATCGAGAGGGAAAAGATGGGATGGAGCAGTGTATATATATGTTAGGATCCAATTCACAAACATTTATTATGCTTCCTTTGCTTTTGTCTGATCTCCTCCCATGCGGTGGTAGACTGGTGTGGTGTGTTCTGATTGAATATGTGGAACACTCCCTTTGTTTTTGTTTGTGTGTTTGTTCTTCGTTGAGTATGCAGATTTCTTGCATGGTTGTGCTATCTCTTTGTTGTAGTTTGTTTATGAAATTAACCACCTAGATCGAGCTAGTGCAAAACAGAGAGGATAACATTTCTGAAACATAGGTGTTTCGGTGAAACAAAGCGAGCAATCTCCATTCAAAAGGATGGACGAGCTTCAAGGGCAGAGCACTAAGTGCGAATCGGTGAGTGAATAATATTACAGAGCCAGATTTTCAAGGTGCTGAGTATTCAGTATGGAGAGCTTCGTATGCAAAGCATCGGGTGATCACAGTTGCTCTGAAACAATATCTTTCTGAGGTATCTTCCGGAGATTTATTGGACAAGTAAATCTCTGGTTAAATGAACCTTAGATTTGGAATTTGTATTGAACTTAAAAAAATCAACAACTCTAATTTTTTGGTTAGGTGAATATAGACGAACAGGGATAAATATTAGGTATCATGACGTGAATTTTTCCTGAAATCAATTAATAAATTGACTTTATGTTTATTGTGTGATTCTTTTCTAAATCATTAGAATCCAAAGAGATTTGGAGAAGGTCTGAACAAACAAACAATAAGTAGAAAAAAAAGTCGGGTTAAATGTTTTGAAATTCAAGAAACCCAGGTATCCGCATCCCTGAATAAAATAAAATACATTTCTATAGATTAGGTTAGGACTTTGAATGTAATTTGGGGAAGCATCTGAATTTTCATTTCCTTCTAATCGAATCATTTTCTATTTATTGATGTATTTAGAGAAGTATCTGAGTGTCATTTTCTTTTACTTGAATTGGTGTATTTATGTGAGGGTTTTTGGATATGGGAAGATACGATGATTTTGGACATTTTTTCAGTCGAAGAGTGGTTTCTTACCCTGAAACCATGAATCTCTGGTTTTGTTTCTTTTTCCCATTCTTTGTACAGTGCGGTAGTGGAAATTCATGTTTCTCTTTAATTGAGTACCATAGTTCATTTAGATAGAGTTTTGTAAGGAGACTTGTTCTTGCTCTGAGTGATATTGAACTTTAGAATCATCATTAAACTTTCTACATGGTATGATTAAAATACTTATATAGACTTCAATTTTCGTTTATAAGTCGAAGCGAAGTTTGAGTAAGATTAAAGTTACAACTAGTGATATCTTGTTCGGTTTCCTTTTCCAAATCCCTGTTCGTTTAGAAAGCAGTAAGATGCATCTGGAATGTTTTTAATTAAATATGGGAAATATAAGTTTTAAATTAAATGTGGAAATGTAAGTTAGGTTCCCCTCTTCAATCCCTATTTAATAAAATCTGGCACGCTATTTGTTCCCCTACAACCTGAAATCTGATCGTTCTTCTCTGCATAGGCTGTAATTTCCCATTTTTCGGCTACAAACTGTTTCTGTTTCTCATTTTGTAAATCTGTGTACTCGTTATATTGTTTGACAATGGTCTGGATCGCTGATGCTAGACTGAACTGATGAGGAAAAGTCTGGGTCTCAAACGAATTCGGGGCGGATACATTAATCTGAACCTTTAAAGAAAATTACTGTTTGAATCCGGGTTTATTGAATGTTCGAACTCTCATAAAATAATCCGAAACTTCTACACAATCCAGACCATTCATAAGCTTATATCGCAGGCACCTCCCGGGTTTATTTATATCTAGGGCAAAATCGATGGGCTTTAAATGAATCTAAGTTCTGTCGCATAGACAAGGGTTCAATTCCCATTTTAAGAAGTTAATAGCGCATTGAGTAATCCAAGTGATTGGAGTATTTAATGTTGACCATGAAACCCAAAGGTTGAAGCAAAAATCGGGTAAGCAACCACAACAGCCAACTCGTCTGCGTTAGTTTTTAAGTTCGGCACATGTGTTTCCCTACCATGTTTGTTGCTTTAATCGAGATTCCAAAAGAGGTTTTTATTTCAGAAATAAGTTAGAATTACTTCGATTTCAATACCTTTTCATTAGCAAATTTTATGAAACCTGACGGAAATAGATTAGAATCACTGGAATTGCGGCCTTTGGTGCTGGAATTTGAGTTTGTCCTAAGATCATTCACATGGAAATGAATAGTAATTTATGTTGCATGAATTTTTGAAATGCCAAAACATACAGATTGTAGGTATGCATGTCTGGAATTGCCATGATTTGCATGAAAAGATAGGTTGGGGATGACAATTATAGATATTAAAAAAAAAATGTAAAAAAAATAGAAAAGTGGGGTGGAAATTTCAAAATTAGCCACGACACACATTATTGCAAACTAATACCTTTCACAATTACAAATCTGCAATTGCACTCACATATATCAGGCACTGTATAAGAAATTTAAATAAAATTAATTTTCGGTGAAGAACTCGGAAAAGCTAGAGCCCAAAACATGAAATTATTTACTAAATGTCGGGACTAAATCTAGAAGGTATATCTATGTAAGACATTGAACTAACATTATCTACTGTTTTTAAAATGGAACTAAAGTTCCTTGAGTTTTCATTTCCAGAAATGCTTTATACACAAAATTTAAGTCTGCAAATGGAACCTAGTCTACGGATGACTTTTCATATGAAATGTTTTTACAGTGACATAGTAGAAACAATCAAAACCTTTTACTCAAAAAAAACCATACGATAATTCTCAATGCTTTATCCCTGGAATTTTCTAAACGAGGAAAGAGTAGCTCCAGGATGTTTGTATAAAGTATTGACTAACTCTCCATGCTTCCTCAATGCGCAATCTCAGATTAGAAGCTTCCTCTTGTATCCCAAGAATTATTATGTTTAAATTTCTTTTTAGTCAGGCATTATAATGGAAAAGGCAATAAAATCCTCAATTTCTCTCAGATTCTTGTCAACGTGTTATCATTGAAACCTGCTCCCGGTGATTAACGGATGTGCAGTGAGATATATCTTGATAGATAGGTTTTTGAAGAATTATTTGATGAATAAGAGATGGATTGAACAGGAAAACACGGGTTTTGATTATGGGGATGTTTTTGGGGTTTCTGAGGACGAGGAAGAGTTGGAGGAGCAGAAGAGGTACGAGGCAGAGTATAATTTTAGGTTCGAGGAGGGTGCTTGGGATCAGGTGTTGGGTCATTCAAGGTTTGCTGAGGGTTCTGTGAGGAAGAAGTCAAACGCGAGGAAGCTTCAGAGGAAGAAGAAGCAGGAGAGGCTGGCTTTGGCTGAGTTTAAGAGGAAGGAGGAGTTTAAGTACTTGAAGAATGTTAAAAAGAGGGAGATTTTGGAGAAGTTTGAGAAGATTAGGGTTGTGGCTTGGGTCGTAGGTGATCAGAGGAATGTTGTGGATGAGGAGGATCTTGAGGATGATTTTGATCCTGCAGAATATGATCAGAAGATGAGGGAGGCATTTGGGGATGAGTACTATGGGGCCGAAGATCTGGATGAGGAGTTTCAGGGGCATGATGTGGATTACTTGGAGAAACCCGATTTTGATGTACAGGACGAGTTGTTGGGTTTTCCCAAAGGTTGGGATGGGAAGAAAACTGACGAATTTGAGGCCACAAGGAAGTAGGCGAAAGCAAGGCGGACATCACATCCAAAATCAATCGAAGATAGATGAAGCTGCTGAAGATGGAGATGCAGACGAGGGGGCAGAGGAAGATGAAGTTAATGAGGACGAACATGAAGGGGCGGAGCAAGATGAATCTGAAGAGGAGGAAGTGACGATTATTAGGGATTCGAGGGCATCAGGTGTCTACGATGGCAATGATGTTGAGGGAAATGAACCAGAAGAGACTAGAAGCAGGAAGAAGTGCAAAGGTAGAGTTTCTCTCCGAGAAAAGTTGGGCTTTTGACAAACCCCTGGGGAATATTACAAATTGGACTACGAGGATGTTGTAGGAGATCTTCGCACTCGATTCAAGTACAAGGAAGTGCTATCTAATAGCTATTTAAGAAGAGGGCATGTGTTCAATTCACCAGAGGAGTAGAAGAGAAGTAGCGGTACTTATAGTACCCAACCGCGCTTGATTCTTCATAAAAGTTAGGCCACACTGGCAGCATCGAGTAATTTGCGAAAGGCAAGTTAAGGCCAATTGGTGGCACCGAGTGATTCACAGAGGAATAACATTAAATCTTAACATTTAGGTTAACATCAAGTTCTTGGATCTCGCGGCATTAAACTAAAGTAGGTTTTTTTTCCAAGATTCATCAAACACCTTTTTAAATATTTTTTTTTATGATTGTGATGTTGGTAATTCTTTAAAACAAAAAAAATATAAATACATAAATAATGGAGTCTGTCGAACGAATTAAGAAACCATCACAAATTTTATATAATAATATAATAAAAATATGTATTTAATTTTGTTATGTTTTAGCATTAAAAAATATGGAAAAAGAAAATTATAATAATTATTTTTAAAAAATTATTTTAAAATGTTATCTTGAAAATATTTAATTATTATAATTAATTATTAATTAAGAGAAAATAAAGAGTACCAATTTAATAGTATTTAAGAAAAATTAAAGTCTTTGTGTTGCAGTGTTTTCATCACAGTTGATGGTTGGAGTTTTAAATGTTATTTTTGAACTTCTAAGCCAACCTACAAGTAGTTATAACACTGTCAAATGAAGAAAATTTCAATGTAATATGGTTGAATATATAGGTAATAAAATATTAGTATATAGAACATAGAAGCAATCATATTATGGTTGAATGATGTAATGTAGATTCACAATAGGATAGACCCTTTTATTTATTAGTGAAAAATATAACATTGGGATGTTCATGAAATATGAGAAAATTTTAAAAGCTAAAGTAGTGGACTGGTGAGATGGTATTGAAGTGCTTTAAGATAGAACATCAATATCACATGTGAATAGATTTATTCGGGTCCATAATATGGGAAACTTTCCAAGTTCATTAATATGGAGTAGATTGCAAGTTTTGCTAAATGTTGATTACTAAATGATAATCCACTAAGAGTGATGTAAATTGGAAATTAGAAATTATTGTTGAAGGGTAGTTGATATCTTGATGAATTGACACTAATAGTATTAATGAGATAGCCTAGATCATAGATGGATGTGAATAATATGATTTCATAGTTGGTATTCATTATTTATACAAGGAAAATAAATTGTTTTTGATGAATCATGATAAGAATATTTGTAATGCATTATTTCTTTATATTTGATATGTATTGCAATGATTCTCATAATTATAGTGATATGATATGGGGTTATTGACATGTGATTAATCTATTATGTAAGGTCATGATGCAATATGTTCATATCATAATTTAAAATGGTGAAGCATGTAATAGTTGCATACAAATGACATGCATGAGCACGCAATTTGTTATTTTGTGATTAACAATGATAAATATTCTCGTGATGACATGCAAGACTTGGAATGTGGATTATTTTCTATGATACTATGATGCTATAGCAAATGCATTGTTGCATGTTGAGTTGTAATGATCGACAGGACTACACATTGGGCCGTGAGGGTCGATTTATTTGATGATCTCGTGCAAGCCCATATGCATGAGAGAGAATTAGTAATACCATATGGGTTGGGGACAAAACTCAATCAACACTACATATGCCAGTGGTTCCTTTGTCTTGTGTATAGCTCTTGATGGATAGCTCTTGAAGAGCTATGGGACCATCTTGAGGAGGCCAAGTGCCTGATGTTCTAGGCTAGGTGCCTGTTATTGGATTGGGATTCCGAAGTCTGGAAGGGATGTAAAGGACTTCGATGCTTGGGGCTGTGCACTTTAGTAGTTGTGGAGGGAGTGGGCCAGCCTTGCGAGATGCCCGGGGTCATTGAGTACCGGACCGGATGCCTACCTTGGGGCAGATGAGGTCTGAGTCAGGCGCGAGCCTTGGGGCCAACCTTGGACTAGGATACAGACCAGGTCAGGCTTATGCCTGGTGCCAAAAGTGGGAAAAAGGACAGAGATTCCTAGAGATTTCCCGGGGCGTTGGGGACTTTAGATGCCTGCTGGTTATACTAGTTCAACAGAGGGTGTTGGCAACATGAAGTAAATAGAATAATAAATAATAAATAACAAAAACTTAACTTCAGGACGAAGTTCCTTAAAGTGGGAGAGTATGTAATATCCCTCCCCTTAATAATAAATAATAAATAATAATATAAAATAATACAAAAATAATAATTAATAATATAGATCATAAATAATAATAAATAAATCACTTTAATAATAAATAATAAAAATAATAAATCATAAATGTTAAATAATAAATGATACTAAAAAATATATATAAGAAAATAAATAAAAATAATAAAAATAAAAAATAGTAATAACCATACTAAAACTCTAAATAAGAATAAATAGAAAATAAAACAAGAAAACTATAAAAAAGAAGGAAATAAAACAAGAAAAGCTAAAACTCAAAAGAAAAGTAAAGAAATAAAACAAGAAAGCTAAAAATCAAAAGGAAAGTTGCATGTAGACACATGGAGTGTGTGCATGTGGTTCCCCTTCCAATGTTGTTCTATTTAATAGATGGTGAGGAAGATGAGAGGCATTCCTACATTCCATCATTTCGAGATTCTATCTTTCATTCTCTTGGGAGAATGGTGTTCTAAGACTTAGGAGTCACTGGCAGTAGTACCTTGATTGAGGGCTCGGGGGTGGCCAGTTCTAGCAAAACCTTGCGCAATTGAGCCTACAGTTGGGTGGAGAGTCATCCCCAAAACCTTGTTGCGGTAAACTTACTCCTACCATAGGTAAGCACAGGTAAGTACTATTCATATTTTGAATTTAGTTAATTAATTACATGTTTATTTGACTAGGTAAAGGCCACTCTGATTTAAGTTTAATGTTAATAAGTTAATTATATATTTATTTTGGGTTGTTACAGAATTGTCCATGTTGTGCTAGCAACTCCGAGATTCGAGCCACCTTTTTAGGCCCAAAGCCTAGGTCACTACCCATAACTTATCGATCTCTTCAAATGAGTAAAGTAACATGGAAATGAAATTACTAAAGAAAATACTTGTTCAAGACCTTAACTGGATCCCTATTAGCCATGACAGGCATTTCGTCAATCATATCATCGACATGTAATCTACAGGCGTAAATAACAAAGTTAAGCATAAGGATCTTGTACTTATCTAAGAATCGCTATGAACCATTGTTTCCTCATGCCATTTATTTAATTATCATATATTAGGTCATAGACACATTATCCATTGACATACAGGTAAAAACATGTTGGAAGCCATACATAATTATTGTCATAAAATGTGCATATAACCAGCATAATAGAAACAAAAATACAAAAAACATGACAACCATCAAATCCATAAGTACATGAGTACCTTTGCACATGGAAATAAAGGAAAGGATTTCTCATTAATGAATGCAATGAACCAACAAGGGATGGGACTAGCACATTCTACGCGACCATAGAATGGCTGAGCCAAATCTCTCTTTAGCCATTCACCCCCATGCCATATTCCAAGCATGAATGTGGGATCTCATAGAAAACATCAATCAAAATGCATCTATGGCTTCCAAAGGCCATCCACCTCAACCTATCAAACAATGATTCCACCTCATGGTCGGACATCACCAAAACCATCATTACATGTCTCCATCCAATCCTTCCAGTGCTTATAGAGTATTTTTCCAACCAAGGCTTCCAGATTTAGTAACTCAACCCACAACTTATATAGGACTTCCAGAGTGTTTGTCCAAACAAGGCTTCCAGGACTAGTAACTCACCCACCAACGACTTCCAAAGTGTTTCTCCAACCAAGGCTTCCAAGACTAGTAACTCAACCCAAGATATTACAGGGCTTCCAGAGCGTTTGTTCAGCTAGGGATTCAAGGAATAATAACTCTACCCAAGCTAAGGAAAGATGTGAACCAACCAAAACAAAACAATGAAATTAAACCCACAATCAACATGGATATCCAGGAAATTCCAAGGCTAGGAAATTTACTGTCGATCCAGGAAATCCTCCATGCAAATGACAGATCACAACCAGGAAACCACATGCATATGCCAAGCATGCCAAAACTAGTGAATAAATCATACATCAAACTATGTACCTACAAGAAAGTCTGATGTAGTTGTCGATTTCGATGCCCTCTTGATCCAAAAATCCAAGTACGCCACACCCTCCAAGAGTGATCCAAGAAAACTCTATGTATCCAAGAGTATGAGAGAGAGAATAATGAGAGAGAGCTCCAACACTGAAATGAAAAAAGCTTACAAACTTATCCTCAAAATCCTTTTGATGAATGAGGCCTCTATTTCCTTCATTTTACTCCTCACATGCAACTTGCGACGTTTCACCTCCTTTTTCTCCTAATTTCCATTATTTTTGTAAATAAATGTGCCAAAATGCCTTTTAATGCCTTAGCCATTGCCTTTTCCAAATTCCTTAGCCATAAACAACCAAACGAACACCTGCTAGGATGTCTTGCCCAACATTCAGCTTGGAATAAGTGTCCCAGTCATCTGTGGTTATTTTTTTTAACATTTATTATGTGGAATTTTCACCAGGGATGTTACAGAATCCTCCCCCTTTGGGGATATCGTCCTCGGTGTTCAATCACAAATATACCTCAAAAACTTGTTGAAAGAAGACATACTTCTCATGGATCTTTATAACATAGCTTGATGCAGTATTTACAATGAAAGACCTGCTCAAGGCATAACCCCATGACAACATGACAACATACCGCATAATGGAGCTTTATAAGACAACTCGTTACAGTATTTACAATGAAAATCATGCTCAAGACAAACTCATGTGACGTCATAACATCATGATAACATAACCATATGATAGCATAATAACATAACACCCATACTACATAGTGGAGCTTTATAACACAGCTCGTTACGATATTTACATCCATACACAGGTGTACATATAACAACATCATCAATATATATATATATATATATATATATATATATATATATATAGAGAGAGAGAGAGAGAGAGAGAGAGATACCAAAACATATGCCAAATTGTATATCAAAACATATACTAACATAATATCTAAGAATATATACCAAAACATCATATAGCATATATCAACCATCACAAAGGATATATCGATCACCATAAAGCATATACTAAACCAACATAAAAAGAATTATTAAACCGACATAAAGCAACTACCAACCACCATAAGAAATCACAAAACCACCATATCAAATTTGCTTTGCCTCAACTAGCAAACAAGGAAGGATACATAGCTCATATATGATCCCCCATCTCCCATGTAGCTTCATCAGGACCAAAGTGCTTCCATTGCACTTTAACCTACTTTATTGCTTGGTTTCAAATCATGAGAACCTTTTTCTGCAATATACATTGAGGCTCTGGTTGGAATCCTCCATCTGGTTCCACCTGCAATACAGACTAGTCAATCACATGATCAACATCTTCAACATACTTCTTAGCCAATGAAACATGGAAAACATCGTGGAATTTCATTATTATAAGTAGTGCAAGTTGATAGGTTGTTGGTCCAATCCTGTCAATATACTGAATGTTGCACAAAATCGTGTTACCATCTTGTCACATGATCCAATCCGCAAGGAGCTCTTCTTTGGTTTGATGTGCATGTACACTTGTTCCCTAATTTGGAACTCCTTGAACAACCTGTTCCTATCTACATAACTCTTCTACCTATCATGTGCTCCCTTGATATTCTTCTTGATCACATGCATCTCCTGTTCCATGTTTGCCAACATATCTAGTCTAATCAATACTCTGTTAACCTGATCACTCCAACTAATGGGAGTGTTACAACTCTGCGCATAGAATGCCTCAAAAGGACTCATCCTTAGCGACTCCTGATAATCGTTAATGTATTAAACTTGACCAAAGGGAGATACTCCTCCCACTTTTACTAATGATGCATCACATACATCATCAAAATTTCCTCTAAAATCTTGTTGACTCTCTTTGTCTCTCCATCCATTTGTGGATGATAAGTTGTGCTTAAGGCCAACTTTGTGCACAAACCTACAAATAACTCCTTGCAAAACTTGGAAGTGAACTTCGCATCCTTGTTTGAAAAAATATTATTTGGATCACCATGTAGTCTAACCACGTCTCGGATGAATACCCATGCCACATCAATAAATGAGAATGTAGACTTTAACGGGACAAAGTGTGGAACATTTGTTAACCTGTCCACAATGACAATGAGCCTGTCATGCTACTTCACTGTCTTTGACAACCCTGTGATGAAATCCATGGAAATGACTTCCCATTTCCACTCTGGAATCGCGATCAGTTATAGCAATCCACCTGGATTTTTACACTTTTCCTTCACTCATTGACAATCAAAACATCTAGCCACAAAATCTGCTGCATCCCTCTTCCAGTTTAGCCAATAGTAATACTTCTTCACTTATGTGAGTGTTTTCTAGTAACCTGGGTGACCTGAATATGATTTTGCATGAAACTTCCTCAAGATCACCTTCTTGAGCTCACTCTTATCTGATACATATGTCCTGTCTCGAAACTTAACCAATCCATCTACTGTAAGATGTTGGACACCTAATCCTCAATGGGTTAGTGTGGAAGCCAAATAGACAAAAGGAGTCCAAGAGACATTGGGATGTGGAACCCAACGATCACAATATGTACCATAAATGTATATCACTTGTTAATAAAAAATGCATTCTCATGTTTTATCTTTCAGATTCTCTTGCTGCCCATGTGTGTTTAACATAAGACAATAATCCAAGTCATGTGCACCTTCACCTATACCTATATATGTACCATCAGCTATACCATCACTTGTACTTGTCCCACCACATCTACCTCTACTTGTAGCACCACATGTACTTGTACATGTACATATAGCTGTACTTTGCTGCAACCTGTGCACAATCTCCATATATCTGACATCCTGTTATTCTGCCTGCAAGATCATATCCTATAAATCTGTCCCATAAGAACTCATAGCTGCTATTTAATTCAGCTATATCTATCTATTGAGAGCATTTTCCACCATTTTCTCCTTACCTTTGATGTATATGATCTAAAATTCAAACTCACTGATCATGGCCAACCATCTAGCCAACATGGCATTCAGGTTCGGTTGGTCAAACAAATACCTCAACCCAATGTGATCACTTATAAGCACAAACTTCCTACCAAGAAGATAGTGTCTCCACATCTTCAATGCATGTATAATCCCTACCAACTTGAGATCATGCATGGGATAGTTTTTCTTGTGCTCGTTTAGTTTTTGGGACTCATAACATACCACCTACCCATTCTGCATAAGGAATCCATGAAGCCCTCTCTTGCAAGCATCTATACATACTAAAAATTCTTTATCCGTATCTGCAATCTGTAGTATGGTGCATGTGTTAGCAACTGATTAAGCTACTCAAAGCTAGTCTCACACTCCTTAGTCCATTTGAACTTCTTACCTTTCCTCTGCATTGATGTGATAGGATAAGAAATCTGCGAGAAGTTCTTGATGAACCTTCTATGGTAGCCTGCCAAACCCATGAAAGATCCCACCTCATCCACATTCTTATGATCTACCCACTCCATGATGGCCCTTATCTTCTCTGTATCTACTACAATACCTTCCTTCAAGACAACTTCTCCCAAGTACTATACCTCAGTTTGAAAGAAACTACATTTGTTGAGCTTAGCATACAACTGATGCTCTCTCAACAATGTTAAAATTTCTGCTAAGTTGTCAGAATTCTCTTCCTCATTTTTAGAATATACCAGTATATCACTAATGAAAACAATAACAAACTTATCCAAATATGGATGCAACACACTATTTATCAAACACATGAATGTAGCTAAAGCATTCGTTATGAACAATGGAACAACAAAAAACTTACAAATGCCCATACCTGGTCCTGAACGCAGTCTTGATATATCCTCCTCTTCGCTGCATACCTAATGGTATTCGGATCTCAAGTCAATCTTTGAGAACATTGTTGCTCCCTTCAGTTGATCGAACAAGTCATCAATCCTCGACAAAGGATATCTGTTCTTGATAGTCACTTTGTTCAACTTCCTGAAATCAATGCATAATCTGAGGGTACCATCTTTCTTCCTCACAAACAAGAATGGTGTGCCCCAAGGTGATACACTTGGCCTAATGTATCCCTTTTCCAACGTCTTCTTTAGTTATAATTTTAACTCAACCAACTAAGGGTTTCTAATCCTCTAAGGTGCTTTCGATGCTAGAGCTGCCCCTGGCACTAACTTAGTGGAAAATTCTACCTCTTGATGAGGTGAAACTCTATAATGTTTGCAGGACATACATCCTTGAATTGATGTCAAACTAGGTAATTATTCAACACATCTTCATCCTCAACCTGCTTACCCTTATCACTAGAAATATGTACTGCAAATATCTTGCACCCTTTCCTACGGCTACGCATTTTTTGCATGGTTGTCACCATCCTAATGGATGTAGCTTTCTTCTTACCCTATAAGACTCTTGGTTCTCTATTGTCATCCACACATTCAATATCTTTTTCATAACAATCAACCTTGGTTATATGTCGATACAACCAATCCATCCCAATAACATATTGTATGAACCCAATGGTAAAACATTCAAATTTTTTGCGGTAGGCATACCATTTAAGTCAAATGCATAAGCTCTTACCCAGTGATGAAATGGCTTATTCGTACTTATAGCCAACTGCACTAACCAAGACTCTACATTCAAATCCTTATTCAAGCCACACTTATCCACCATGTAAGGACTCACACAGCTATAATTAGATCTAGGGTCAATCAAAATAGAAATAAATTGATCATAGAGCTTATCATCCATCTCAATGATAGATGCATGATGTTCTTCTTGCCTGTTGCCATGTCTACATATATATGAAGAATACTCTAGCCAACATCTCCAACAGTCTATGTTGCCTGTGCATTGTATATTTGGGGTCTACCACCCTGATTCTGCGGACAACTTCTCCTGCAATGATCTTTGCCACAAGTCCAACAATCTATGGGCTTATATCCTCCATCCTTGTTCTTCTCTTTAGCTCGATGTCCCTATTCTCTATATGATGCATTACAGCTCTTAGATGGTGCAACATTCTCCTTGTTATCTATACCGTATGGCGTTGCTCACTTTTTATCCCATTTTCCTTCGTTCTGTACATTGCCTCTCTAGTCTGGCTTAGTCTTAGTTTTGTGCCTTCATTGTTCATAACAATGATTTAGCTTTAAAATGGCCTCCTCTAATGATCTAGACTCATCGAATTCAATCCTGTATTTGAATGCAACCGATAGTCCACTTATGAATATATGAACCTTAGCCTTCTCCTCCTTGAGGTAAGGCACATACCTCAACAGTTCCATCAACTTACTGGTGTACTCAACATCTGTCATGGATCCCATTTTTAGTTCATAGAATTCTTTTTCCCTGTCATTGAAGTATCTCTTTGGAAGATAATTCTTCTTGAATAACCACTCAAACTCACTCCAAGTTATATATTCCTAATCTATATCTCAGACATTCTTCACATCTTCCCACCAGATGTCTGCTTTACCTTTAAGACTGAAAGTACCCACTGTAGCTTTCATGATCTCTTAGTAATAATGGAACCTTAAGAATTTACTCATACCAAGCAACCATGGCTCTGAATCTTGTGATTTGTTTATCTCCCCATCAAAAATATGTTGGCATTATGATATAGGTGTTGTCCTTGATGGCAACTAACTCAGAGGTATGATACAGGTGTTGTCCTTGGTGGCAACTCACGCAGATGATAGATCATAGTGCAACAGGTCAAGAGAAAGGTATACACAGGTTAACCTTGATGAAAGTGCGTATACACGCAGATTAGAAGAACAGAAGACACATATACATACACATGCAGGTTCACAGAAGCAAAGGCGCGTACATGTTGGAAAAATAAGTTTTCATCCGTGGCATTTGGTCCATCGTATTTGGTCCGAACTGTTGACCCCAGGTATTGGGTCCAAGGTATTGGTTCTACATGGTTTTGGACCATGGTATTGAGAGAAGCCTAAACCTATATTAGGAGAAGATCATTAGTCCAAGAGAGGGGAAGTGTCCAAGGATTGAATATCTAATGAAGTGTGAGATCTAGTATGCTGGTTATGGGTTTGTGATGCTTTGCTTGATCTGAATCATGGATGCACCTATGCAGTTGATGATGGATGATGGATTGGGATCATAAGGCTTGGAATGTATTATCTTTATGTGGTTTGGTCATGGATAGACTAGATCTGAATTATTGACGCATGTTTTATTGTATGAATGTTATGATCTGGGTATGACTGATGTCTGGAATAGCTTCAAAGTTATGAGTAAATATTTGCAGATCTGTACGCGGGTTGGCCTTAGTAAAAGCGTGTATGTACACCGACTTGGTTCATCATAGTAGCATATACATTATGAGATATGATATTTAAAGTTGTTGTTGGATCTAGTTATTGTTGCAAAGTTCTGTCTTCTGCTCTGTGTTCTAGTGACTATGTTTTGTTGACAAGGTTTCAGTGATTCAGTGTTGGGTGATTCAAAAATGAATGATGCAAGTGTAGTTGATGGTTGTATTGCAGTGGTGATTGATTTTGTGCTTCATTGTTGTTGATGGGTCCAGCATGAAAATTGGATTAAACGTGGCCTTCAGATTATGGTGTTGTGCTTCAGGAGTATCCAGTATGAAAATTTATGAAACGTGGTCCCTAGAGGAAGAAATAAGATCGTAGCCTTCTGTAAGTTGGTGCCTACGTACTCATAAACATATTGGCTAGTACAAGAGCTAGGGGGTTGGAGCTCCCTTCCAGTAGCAGTTGGAAAATAAGTGAAGGTTGGAGCCTTTAGTAGGCCGACGCGTACGTACTAGTAAATGGATCAGCTAGTACAAGAGCAATGAGTGTTGTAGCTCCCTTGCAGTAGAAACTAGAGAACAAGAGAAGGTTGTAGTCTTATACAGCTTGAAGCTTGTGTGTTGGTATAAGACTACACCAGTGCACAATATTGTAAAAAGAAGTTTCTTATTAAAAGAAGATAGAGACGAATTGCAGCAGGTGGTTTTCACCCACATTGGGTTTCCACCTTACATCATGGTATTCATGTGTGCTTCTTATGTGTGATGATCTGTTCTATTTTACTGCACCTGTTTACTGTTCATATGGTTAATAATGTTCTCATGGACTCATTGAAGATCAATTAACTGAATCATAAGTTTACTGAATATATGCTAGTTGCATTAAACATAGTTGCATATATATGCAGGTATCCTTAACTAAAGTAGTGTATATGAACACTGATTCACCTCCCCCTCAGTATTATTTCCAACAATTGGTATTAGAGTAGGTCCTTTGGTAGAAGCTTGATCACTTGAAGGAGATCCATAGAGCAATGGGAGAGAAAGCGCGTCAAAAGAATAAGACAACTCAAAGGAACAATGACAGCCTACCATTAACTGGAAGCAAGTTTTTAGATTCTGAATCATCTCAGATTGAAGATGAACAAGCAAATGAAGAATCAAATAAAATCATAGATCAACAAAATCTATTTAGAAAAATGAAGAATTCCCTCAAAGAAGAAATTATCAGCTTAAAAGCTTAGCTGGAATGTGCCTTTAGAGTTCGTCAAATGTTGCAGGAGTTGAATGAAGAACAAGAAAAAGAGATTCTCAAACTAAGGCAACAAGTTGAAGAAGGAAGAAAGTTTGAAGAAATTTTGAAGAAGAAATGTATGGAAAAGGAAGAACAACATTAGATTGAGGTAAATATCTTCAAAGGTAAATTAGAAGAAAAGGATAAACTATTACAAGATAGTACTAAGATTTTGGATGATATTCTTAGTAGTCAAAGATCATCTGCTATCAAAGCTGGTCTTGGTTTTTATGAATCTTTTGAAGGTGAATCTAGCTCATAAGGTGGGGCAAGGAACTTGAATGAGAAATCTAAAATGATCAACAAGGAAATGAGAGGACAACCCCATCAACAACTAAGAAAATAAATTCCTCAAAGAAAATATTTTGCTCCTATTTGTGGAAGTGATAGACGATTATTTGCTTTGATGAATAATGTTGAATGTTATGTATGTCATAATCTTGGACATGTTGCAGCTAGATGAAGAAGCAAAATGGCTTAATACCATCACACAAAAAGATCATCACACTCCAGGTACTTCAAGGGATATTGTTTTGCTTGCAACATGTTTCGTCACAAAGCCATTGATTTCTATAGGAGGAATATGAAACATGTAAGATGAAATGCATGTAACAAGCTTGGACATATAGCAAAGGAATGCAGGAGAAGACTTTGGACACCATACCAAAAGGAGAAAACATCATCACAGAGGAAGATATGGAAGAAAAAGGAAGTACAACCAAAAAGATGTGGCATAGCAGAGTACACAGACATGACAGACTCAGAGGAACATGAAAGTGTGGAACATCAGTGTTCTAAATCTCATACGTAGGTTTCATGAAGACAAGTTGAGTACATATGTGAGTTAGACGCTGCACAGTCGCCTATATGATGTTCTGAAGAAAAGCAGCATTACAGTAACTGTTTGATGATGGCATGGCATAGGCTCAAGGGGAGCATATACTTCAAATAATGTATTGTTGGCATTATGGTTAGAAGTCTTTGGTGATGATGCTTATGTAGCTAAATAATACATCTTGCTGGTTGGTCAAAAGAATGGCATTATAGGTTACCAGACTGAATGTTGATGCTTATGGTGTAGATCATATGGTGTATGATAGTTGTTGATAACTATCATGGTCTTGTTTAGGTCCTTGGTCTTTGTGAGTCATATGATGAATTTTCTTACCCCACTATGCATGGGATGGATGATGTAATGTTTCTTGTTTTTGAGTCATGTATAAACATTTGATATATCCCCACTTGGTTGGGTGGATGAGTCAAAAATGGTGTATTCCCACTTGGTTGGGTGGATGAGTCAAAAATGGTGTATTCCCACTTGGTTGGGAGATTGATGTATGTATAGAGTCATGTTATGCTTTTGCAGACCTTTCATGTGCTTAGGGGGAGCATGGATGGATTGGTACATCTTGGCATATACAAAGGGGGAGCTCAATCAGAGATTTTAGCAGGTACTCAGGGGAGTATGGACAGCAGAAGGTATACCAAGGGAGAGGACTTCTTGGTCCGCACTTTGCACTTGATGTCAAAGGGGGAGAGTGACTTGGAGTGGTGGTTATCATCAAGTCCAAAGGGGGAGATTATTGGCATTATGATACAGGTGTTGTCCTTGATGGCAACTCACTCAGAGGTATGATACAAGTGTTGTCCTTGGTGGCAACTCACTCAGATGATAGATCATAGTGCAACGGGTCAAGAGAAATGTATACACAAGTTTACCTTGGTTAAAGTGCGTATACATGCGGATTAGTAGAATAGAAGATGCATATACGTACACACACAAGTTCACCGAAGGAAAGGCGCATACATGTTGGAAAACTAAGTTTTAGTCCGTGGTATCTGGTCCATGATTTTTGGTCCGAAGTGTTGACCCTAGGTATTGGGTCCAAGGTATTGGTTCTACATGGTTTTGGACCATGATATTGTGAGAAGCCTAAACCTATACAAGGAGAAGATCATTAGTCCAAGAGAGGGGAAGTGTGCAAGGATTGAATATCTCATGAAGTGTGAGATCTAGTATGCTGATTATGGGTTTGTGATGCTTTGCTTGATTTGAATCATGGATGCACCTATGTGGTTGATGATGGATGATGGATCGGGATCATAAGGCTTGGAATGTATTATCTTTATGTGGTTTGATCATGGATAGACTAGATCTGAATTATTGATGCATGTTTTATTGTATGAATGTTATGATCTGGGTATGACTGATATCTGGAACAACTGCAAAGTTATGAGTAAATATTTGCAGATCCATACGCCAGTTGGCCTTGGTAAAAGCACATGTGTGCGCCAGTTTGGTTCATCATAGTAGCGTATACATTATGAGATATGATATTTAAATTTGCAGTTGGATCTAGTTATTGTTACAGAGTTTTGTGTTCTACTCCGTGTTCTGGTGACTATGTTTTGTTGACAGGGTTTCAGTGATTCAGTGTTGGGTGGTTCAGAAGTGAATGATGCAAGTGTAGTTGATGGTTTTATTGTAGTGGTGATTGATTTTGTGCTTCATTATTGTTGCTAGGTCTAGTATGAAAATTGGATGAAATGTGGCCTTCATATTATGGTGTTGTGCTTCAAGAGTATCCAGTATGAAAATTTATGAAACATGGTCCCTGGAGGAAGAAAGGAGATCGTAGCCTTTTGTAGACCAGTGCCCACGTACTGGTAAATATATCAGCCAGTACAAGAGCCTAGGGGTTGGAGCTCTCTTCCAGTTGCAGCTAGAAAATGAGTGAATATTGGAACCTTCAGTAGGCTAGCTCCTATGTACTAGTAAATGGATCAGCTAGTACAAGAGCAAAGGGGGTTGTAGCTCCATTCCAGTAGAAACTAGAGAATGAGAGAAGGTTGTAGCCTTATGCAGGTAGAAGCCTGCGCACTGGTATAAGACTGTACTAGTACATAAATATTGTAAAAAGAAGTTCCTTATTAAAATAAGATAGAGACGAATTGCAGTAGGTGGTTTTCACCCACATTGGGTTTCCACCTTACATCGTGGTGTTCATGTGTGCTTCTTATGTGTGATGATCTGTTCTGTTTTACTGCACCTATTTACTTTTCATATGGTTAATAATTTTCTGATGCACTTATTGAACATCAACTAACTGAATCATAAGTTTACTGAATATATGCTAGTTAAATTAAACACAATTGCCTATATACGCAGGTATCCTTAACTAAAGTAGCATATATGAATCTGAGTATGAAAATGAAAAAGTGTTTGATTTGATGATACTGATTCACCACCCCCTATCAGTATTATTTCCAACAATTGGTATCAGAGTAAGTCCTTTGGTAGAAGCTTGATCGCTTGTAGGAGATCCATAGAACAATGGGAAAGAAAGCATGTCAAAAGAAGAAGATAGCTCGAAGGAAGAATGATAGCCTACCATTAAGTGGAAGCAAGTATTCAGATTTTGAATCACCTCAGATTGAAGATGAACAATCAAATGAAGCATCAGATAAAATCATAGATCTACAAGATTTATTTAGCAAAAGGGAGAATGCCCTCAAAGAAGAAATTATCAGCGTAAAATCTTAGCTAGAATGTGCCTTCAGAGTTTGTCAAATGCTGCAGGAGCTAAATGAAGAACAAGAAAAAGATATTCTCAAACTAAGGCAACAAGTTGAAGAAGGAAGAAAGTCTGAAGAAATTTTCAAGAAGCAATGTTTGGAAAAGGAAGAACAACATCAGGTTAAGGTAAATATCTTGAAAGGTAAATTAGAAGAAAAGGATAAACTATTACAAGACAGTACTAAGATTTTGGATGATATTATTAGTAGTCAAAGGTCACTTACTATCAAAATTGGTCTTGGTTTTTATGAATCTGTTGAAGGTGAATCTAGCTGACAAGGTGAGGAAAGGAACTCAAACGAGAAATCTAAAATGAACAATAAGTAAATGAGAGGACAACCCCATCAACAACCAAGGAAAGAAATCCCTCAAAGAAAATATTTTTCTCCTAACTATGGAAGCGATAAACGATTATTTTCTCTGATGAATAATGTTGAATGTTATGTATGTCATAATCTTGGACATGTTGCAAGCAGATGTAGAAGAAAAATGGGTCAAGACCATCACACAGAAATATCATCACGCTCCAGGTACTTCAAGGGATATTGTTTTGCTTGCAATATGTTTGGTCACAAAGCCATTGACTGCTATAGGAGGAATATGAAACATGTAAGATGTTATGCATGTAACAAGCTTGGATATAGCAAAGGAATGCAGGAGAAGACTTTGAACACCATACCAAAAGGAGAAAACATCATCACAGTTGAAGATGTGGAAGAAAAAGGAAGTACAAGTAGAAAGATGTGGCATAGCAGAGTACATAGACATGACAGACTAAGAGGAAGCTAAAAGTGTGGAACATCAGTGTTCTAAAACTCATACACAGGATTCATCAAGACAAGTTGTGTATATACGCGAGTTAGACACTGCACAATCACGCATATGATGTTTTGAAGAAAAGTAGTAGTACAGTCACTGTTTGATGATGGCATGGCACAGGCTCAGGGGGAGCATATACTTCAAATAATGCATTGTTGGCATTATGGTTAGAATTCTTTGGTGATGATGCTTATGTGGCTAAATAATACATCTTGCTGGTTGGTCAAAAGAATGGTATTGCAAGTTATCAGACTGAATGCTGATGCTTATGGTGTAGATCATATGGTGTATAATACTTGCTGATAACTATCATGGTCTTGTTTAGGTCCTTGGTCTTTGTGAGTCATATGATGTATTTTGTTACCCCACTATGCATGGGATGGATGATGTAATGTTTCTTGTTTTTGAGTCATGTATAAACATTTGATATATCCCCACTTGGTTGGGTGGATGAGTCAAAATGGTGTATTCCCACTTGGTTGGGAGATTAATGTATGTATAGAGTCATTTTATGCTTTTGTAGACCTTGCATGTGCTCAGGGGGAGCATGGACGGATTGGTACATCTTGGCATATACAAAGGGGGAGCTCAATCAGAGATTTAAGTAGGTACTCAGGGGGAGTATGGACAGCAGAAGGTATGCCAAGGGAGAGAACTTCTTGGTCTGCCCTTTGCCCTTGATGTCAAAGGGGGAGAGTGACTTGGAGTGGTGGTTGCCATGAAGTCCAAAGGGGGAGATTGTTGGCATTATGATACAGGTGTTGTCCTTGATGGAAACTCACTCAAAGTTATGATACAGGTGTTGTCCTTGGTGGAAAATCACTCAAATGACAGATCATAGTGCAACAGGTCAAGAGAAAGGTATATGTAGGTTAACCTTGATGAAAATGCATATACACGTAGATTAGCAGAATAGAAGATGCGTATACGTACACATGCAGGTTCATAGAAGGAAAGGCACATACATGTTGGAAAACTAAGTTTTGGTCCGTGGTATTTTGGTGTTGGTCCATGGTATTTGGTATGAAGTATTGACCGCAGTTATTGGGTCCAAGGTATTGGTTCTACATGGTTTTAGACCATGGTATTATGAGAAGCCTAAACCTATATAAGGAGAAGATCATTAGGCCAAGAGAGGGGAGTTGTGCAAGGATTGAATATCTGATGAAGTGTGAGATCTAGTATGCTCGTTATGGGTTTGTGATGCTTCGCTTGATCTGAATCATCGATGAACCTATGCGGTTGATGATGGATGATGGATCTGGATCATAAGGCTTGGAATGTATTATCTTTATGTGGTTTGATCATGGATAGAATAGATTTGAATTATTGACGCATGTTTTATTATATGAAAGCTATGATCTAGGTATGATTGATATCTGGAACAGCTGCAAAGTCATGAGTAAATATTTATAGATCTGTACGCAGGTTAGCCTTGGTAAAAGCACGTACGTATGCTGTTTTGGTTCATCATAGTAGCGTATACATTATGAGACATGATATTTAAAGTTGCAGTTGGATCTGGTTATTGTTGCAGAGTTCTATGTTCTGCTCTATGTTTTGGTGACTATGTTTTGTTAACAGGGTTTCAGTGATTCAGTGTTGGGTGATTCAGAAATGAATGATGCAAGTGTAGTTGATGGTTGTATTGTAGTGGTGACTAATTTTGTGCTTCGTTGTTGTTGATGCGTCCAACATGAAAATTGGATGAAACATGGCCTTCAGATTATGGTGTTGTGCTTCAAGAGTATCCAGTATGAAAATTTATGAAATGTGGTCCCTAGAGGAAGAAAGAAGATTGTTGCCAGCTTCAGGAGTATCTAGTATGAAAATTTATGAAACATGGTCCTTGGAGGAAGAAAGAAGATCGTTGCCTTCTGTAGGTCGGTTCCTACGTACTGTTAAACATATTGGCCAGTAGAAGAGCCATGGGGTTGGAGCTCCCTTCAACTAGCTACTGGAAAACAAGTGAAGGTTGGAGCCTTTAGTAGGCCGATGCCTACGTACTAGTAAATGGATCAGCTAGTCCAAGAGAAAAGGTGGTTGTAGTTCCCTTCCAGTAGAAACTAGAGAACGAGAGAAGGTTGTTGGCTTTTATAGGTAGAATCCCGTGTATTGGTATAAGACTGCACCAGTACATAAATATTGTAAAAAGAATTTTCTTATTAAAATAAGATAGAGACGAATTGCAGTAGGTGGTTTTCACCCATATTGGGTTTCCACCTTACATCATAGTGTTCATGTGTGCTTCTTATGTGTGATGATCTATTCTATTTTACTGCACCTATTTACTATTCATATGGTTAATAATGTTCTGATGCACTCATTGAAGATCAACTAACTGAATCATAAGTTTACTGAATATATGCTAGTTGCATTAAACACAGTTGCATATATATGCAGGTATCCTTAACTGAAGTAGCATATATGAATCTGAGTATGAAAAACGTGTTTGATTTGATAATACTGATTCGCCCCCCCTGTTATAGACATTTTTGGGCACTTCAACCCCAATCATAAAATGTCCATAAAATGAGGGCTCCTAAGTCCCTAAAAGTGTTGCTTCACTGCCTAAAGGAACAAGGTTAGCTGATTACATCATCTCCCAGAAGTTCTCCATTGAAAACTGCTCATAAGTGGTCAAAACTAGACCATACTAAAAGCTCAATGCAGAGGGTGCAATGCATATCACCTTCCCAGTGTACAAGGTGCAATGCATACTGAATTTCTCCTCTGTAGGGTGTGATGGTCAGGAATGGACAAATGGCAGAGACAAAAATGTGAGGTGGAAGATCATGGAATCTTCTAGAAGCTTCCCCTCTGACACTTACCTCTCTGTTTTCGACCAGGGATGTGTAAGAGATCATCATTCTCCAAGTGGAAGCAGGAACTATCAGAGAGAGGACACTAATCAAGATCCCAGAAGATGACTCACCTCTCTGTAATCATCTATATATGGATCCCTCATCACGGAGATCTAGAGCTGGGATTTTGTATCTTATAGAGAAGTGTTGTTGTTTTCTGGTGTACATTCTTTAGTGTTGGGTGATCTAAGCTTGCTTGAGTGAGAAGGGCTTCCTAGCTGGAGGGAGGATGATGTTGGGTCAGAACATATGGTTGTAATCCTCTTGCTACTTTTCATCTTAATAAAGCTATTCTTGTTTTCTTCCATATTCTTGTGTACTTGTTCATATATGCATTTATATGGTTAACGCACGTCTGATCCGGTGTTATTTATGAATATAGATCTTTGTTTCTTCGATATTAGTATGTTGCTATGATTCCACAGGTTCTTTTTGAAGCTGGGCAGACGAAGAAGAAGCGGTGAAGCTCTATCAAGAAGGAGAGGAAATCAAGCACAAGACTCATGTTGGTCTCCTTGGTTCTCCTATTGTCTATTTTCATAAAAGAAAACAATAGTAGAATTTACTTATTTGTTTCTAAGATAACCACCCATCTTAGTGGGAATAGCATCATTTGAGTGGACACTATTCCCGGTAACAAAATGGTGACTCCACTGGGGAGCGAATAGATTGTTTGTTAGCCTATCTATCCTTGTTTCTTTTATAAACTTACAGACGAAGCCTGAAGTAAAGCTAGCTAGCCTTCGAACTGCATTTGTTATACAAATGAAAAGTAGATCAATGCTGCTTTGGTCTATCTCTGGGTTTTTTTATGAATTAAACAATAGATCTGCAAGCAATTTAATTGCCCTAAGTGGTGGCTCTAGTAACCTCTTAGATCACCCCTGTGTTTTACATACACTGAGCATTACCAACTTGGCCTAAACACCTTAACCGAATTACAAACTGTGAGTGAAAACCTATTTAAAGTCTTGCACTGGTACCATCGCTCCCTGCCTTCAAGGCAGTCTGTATGCATCGCACTTCTAGAGTCCAGTAGGTGCGCTGCATACTGGTTTCACTGTGTAACAGGTGCGATGGTCAGGGAGGGTTAACTTTACCCTCAGACTGTGGTTTTTTTCTCACTATTTTCAGTCCTATTCAGGAGTTTTGCTATCTGTAGTCAGTGTACTTCTGCGAAAACTCCCTTCTCTTGCATTATTCCGCCTCCTTAGTGCAAAGAATTGTAAATGTTTTTTATGTATTGTGCGTCATTTTCAGTTCGATTTTGCAAAAAGTAGCATAGTCGAATTGCCATGTCTAGATCTGAAAGTGTCGTAGCTGTCATTTTCAATTTTGGAAAACAATCCCATTGTTCTTGATAGTCAATTATACAGTTGCTATTGCATAGGATTTGAGTTAGTAGTTTTAAAGTGTCGAACATAAATTTTCATTTCAAAATCGCAAAGTGTCTCTCTTGCTTTCACCTCATTTTGAAAAAGAATTTTGTTGAGTACTATCGCTTTAAAGGTAATTCAGATTTTCACATAGCTTTCTTAACATCATTCATACATTAAGAAGGCTGAAAACAAATACATGCATGTGCATTTGCATTTCGACAGCTTGGTTTGATTTAGCACTGTGCATTTAGCGTGTGCTCTGTGCTCTGTGAAGAAAACATTCTTAACTTTCTTTCCTTAGTAGCTAGTATTTTCATTGCCAAAAGAAGATTAAACGTTTGTTTATCATCTTAGACTGCATTTTAGGAATTATATACACATCATGCGATGAACCTGAAAGGAAAATTGTTAAACAAGATCAACTTAAAATAAATTCAATGAATCTAACAACGCTTTGGAACTTAACGCACAACATCTAGAGGTCTAGGCTAGAGACGTATTCCGGCGTCGTAAAGCCTGGTAACTGTTGTTTTCAGTGTTGGTTGGCTGATTCCTCCACTCTGAGATGGCAAGTGCCAGTATGGACTTGTGCTCCCACGTACCATCGAGTATATATTGGGAGACCACAATAGGCTGCATCCTGTATCCTTAGGAAGCCGTGTCTGCCGCCCTATCGATCGCAATGCATTGAACACAACATTCAGGAAGATTGATTGCCGTACCGTAAAAAGTATTCTGTAGTTTTGTAATTGGTTTGGTAATCCTCTCTGCCTAGATCTCCAGAGAAGTCCATTCTTCTCCTTTTCAGACTCCTTAAAGGAAAAGGTCCTCTGAGCACTTGTCACTTCAGGCACAATAAAAATCGAAGGCGACTAGACTCATCTTTTGTTTTTTCTCGACTCTTTAAAATTGAAAAAACAAGTTGTGTCAAAGTGTCTAAAATTCATTTAATTTGAAAACATTTTTCCCTTTTATTTTGAGTTGATCAAGTAATCTGTAATCGTGGAAGAAAGTCAATCAAAACCCCATTGTTCGCGGAGACTTACGAGTCAACCGTCGTTGAATCCGGAAGCCAAACCATTCTGAACAAAGCGAACTTGTTTAATCGAATCAAAGTCCCCTAGGTTGGTTGGAGCAAGCAATCCAACATCCTCAAAGACTCCGGTTACTCCGAACATTTCTGGTATCCCTTCCTCTACAGAAGAAATTCCGCAACAATAAAAGGACATTACAACTGATCCTAGTGTGATGGTTAACACTTCTATTCCTAAATCGGCTCCGTCTACAGCCGATTCGGAAGATGTTACTCCCCAACCATCTCCTGCTGCGGAACTTACATCTTGTTTTGCACCAGAAATATTTTACGGACCTGACGGTCTACCTCTTCCTCCGAGATTGATTACCATCGAAGAGATTGTGGAAGATCCTCCATCTAGCAGTCCAATGCAACTTGGAGCTGGGATCGCCTTGTATCCTTCTTCATCAGAAAATATTCACCCGCCCTCAGAAGTTCCTGAAGAATCACTAAGGAATCTTTTGGATAGGCTTAATATGTCTGAACAACCGTCAACATCAACGACTATGTTACCCGACACAGCAACAACAGAAGTCCCTTCTGCTATTCCAACAATGTTCACCGGTGTGCCATCTATCCCAACCAACTTTCAATTGCTAGATGGAGTCCATCCAGGGGCTATTTCGACAGTATGGACTGTTCTCGTTTGTTCGTCCAGAATTATATCTGGAATATCTTACATTGAGTCTCAACAAATTGATTCGTCACAAAGTCAATTTGGGCAAACCTGTTCCCAAAGGAAAATCATTCCTTTGAGTACCAGATTACTGTCATATGGAGGGCCATATACCCTTTCATTGTCTTCCTCAGAAGGACAACCATGCATGAGTTCACAACAAAATTTGAGTTATGCTGGAATCATAACTAGCGGTTGGGTGCCAATCCTGGCTCAACAACCAAGAGTTGTATGCTCAATAAAACAAAGTTTACCTATGACAAACATCCCCACTACTCCAGCTATTGTGGCAGTATCGCAAGTACAAGCATCACCAGTTGTATGCCAACCTCAAGTTTCGCAGGTTGCAATACAACAATCTCTTGTACCTCTGACACAACCGCAATCACCAACTAGTGGAATGGCACAGGTTCAAATGGGGAACACCAGTCCCCATCTTGGTCAAACAGTTAGTACTGGACAACATTCCATGGCTTCATAACCATGCCTGGTGCAATACCAACAACCGCAATTCCAGCAGTCTTACCAAGGATATGAGCAACAAGTCTTTGCAAGTAATGGGAAGCCGTATCAACCATATAATAATGGTTATGCCCATCAACCTTACCAAAGTTACCAACATCAAATGCATTATGCTGGTATGCAAAGACCAACTGCTCAAACAATTCCATCTTATCCTGGGTATGCTCAACCAAGCCTGAATCAACAATTGCCTTCCGTGGCAACTTTAGAGTTATCGGATCTAAGTCGACTAACAAACGATCAAATTGCCTATGCCCCTTGGTGGCCAGCGTTTCTGCATAAACTTTCATTCGATATTCCTAAATTTAATGGAAATCCATGCGAAGACCCATCAAATCATGTGATGACCTTTCACCTATGGTGTTCATCAAACACTCTCAATGTTGATTCGATTCGGCTTCGCCTCCTTCAACGCACGTTAACTGGTCCAGCAGCAAAGTGGTATATCGAACTGCCTAGAGCTTCATTTGATAACTTCAGTACCCTAGACATAACCTTTTTAACCCATTTTCAGTTACCTATCAGGTATGAAACAGGAACTGAGCTGCTTACCAATTTCAAACAAACGACATCCACTCATATTTCCGATCATATTCATGAGTGGAAACGTCATCGTAGAATGGTAAAAACATATGTTCCTGATTAGCTATTGGCTAAATGGTTTATTAAGTCGCTGTTACCCGCTATTATAGAAGATGTGGTAAAGGGAGGAGTCGTCATTGAAGAGCAAGTTATTTCTCGTGCACAATATCTAGACTTGATCTATATTCAGTCTGGCACGCTCTACGATAAAATCCCTGATGCTCCAAGACCAAAATTTTTCGTTCCTCCGCCTCCTAAATCAAAAAAAGATCCTCATGCTGGCGATGGTGTGATAGGTACGACAATAACTAAAACTGTATAAGGCCACATCAAAAAAGGCCCACATGGTTTCAAGTCAAAATGCAAATGAGGAACTTCTAGCCTCGGAAGTAAATGCCGTGTCAACTGACAAAGGCAAAGAACCCAAGTAGCCAGGAGGCAAGAAGAAAAAACAAGGGAAGAAGAAAAATCGGGAGGACTCATCCTAGAAAAACTTTTGTGAACCCTTCTGGGAATGGGAAACCAAAAACTCCATGTCATATATGTGATGAGGATCACTGGGCCAGAGATTGTCCATATAAAGAAGAACTTAGAAAATCTTTCAAAAGTTCGAAAACCTCGGCTGTATTGACAAATCCATTTCCAAACCCAGGAAGAAATTTGGTTGCTAGCGAAAACGCTTCCCCGTCCCAAGTACTAATGTTGTCAGTTTTAAAACAACTGAATGATGCTCTAATAATGACAAGGAGTAAAGATTACGGGAATCCATAGATGTTGAACAACAAGGATAATGATCAACCTAGTAGTTCAACAACAACTTCAACCGAAGTCATGCCACCCATCATTCCTGAATTAACAATAAAACTGCCAAAGGGAGTAGTACACAAATCGACCTTTAATCCTCATGCCTGAGCAGCACATCACTATAATATAGTGGAGGATTTAGCTCAATCGCCATCCGCGATGTCGACTCTTGAGGTACTACAAAATTGCCCCTCCCAAAAGAAGGCTTTATTATTAGCAATAGGTGGGATTGACCTAATGGATTCCAATCTTGTATCTTTTAATCACAAAGGATACGACCCTCAGTTACCAGCTCAACTAGCTTTCCTCATTCAAGTGAAAGCCCTCAACAAAACT
>APFE030979339.1:2141-57051 GCA_000404065.3 Pinus taeda
TGATAGTCCATCACTATCTTCATGAGTGTAATAGCTTTTCTTATTTGCATTTTGTTTCTTGTTCCATCTAACAGGTTCCTTCCCCTTGTCAATCTTATCCTTATGAGGACATTTTGTAGCATACTGACCTACTCTTCCACAAGCAAAACATTTGAAAGGTAACTTACCTCTGAATCTTCCAGTACCTCGTTGAAGATTTCTGACAAAATTTGATTCTTCTTCTTCTTCTGACACGTGTCCCGACTCATAGTACTCTCCTTTGCCTGAAGTCTTGAAGGCAGCTACTCTCCTGTCTGATGGACCTCCTTTTCTTCTATAGCAGAAACTTTAGATTCAAATCTAGGGGACAAAGATCTTAGAACTTTTTCAACTACAACAGCCTCTTTTATTTCTTCACCCAAATGTTTCATACAATTAACAATCTCATCTACATGAAGAAAATAATTAGCCACACTTTCATCATTATACATCTTGAGATTTTCATACTGAATCCTGAGGGTTTGAAGTTTTTCCCGTTTTACCTGATCATCTCCTTCATAGCTCAGAACAATATTGTCCCATATCTCTTTTGCAGATTTAAACTACATTACCTTGACAAATTCTGATTGAGAAAGGCATCCTAGTAGAGTATTGACTACCTTTGCATTTGTTTCATATTTCTTCTTCTCAGCCAAATCTGTAGGAGTTGCTGATGGAAAAGTATACCCTGTATCTATGATATCCCAGACTTCTGTACCAAGAGATTGAAGATAGGCAGTAACTCTTACCTTCCAATACACGAAGTTTGTCCCATCAAAAATTGGTGGCTTGATTGATGCTTCCCTCTTGTAATTGCTCATGATGATAGATCTTCCTTCAAGCAATCAAGCTTCTTCTGAAGGACCTGCTCTGATACCAATTGTTGGAAATAATACTGAGGAGGGGGGGGTGAATCAGTATTATCAAGTCAAATATTCCTTTTCCAAAACAAATGATATACACTACTTCAGTTAGTTAAACCCGCGTATATACGCAACTATGAAGAAGGAAAACCGCGTATACAAAGCAAAACTTTTAATTTACTTTATCTTTCTGATGATGATTGTTAATTTGTGTTGCAGAATCAAATAGCCAGTAACCAGAGACAGTAAAATAGAACAGAAAGACAATCATGCACAAGAACACAAGATATAAGGTGGAAACCCAATGTGGGTGAAAACCACCTGCTGCAATTCGTCTCTATCTTCTTTTTAAATTAGAAACTTCTTTTCAAAATTGTACTGGTACATTACTTTACCAGTACGCAGGCTGCAACCTGCAGAGAGCTACAACCCTCTCTCGTTTTCTAGCCTCTCCTGGAAGGGAGCTACAACCCCCTTAGCTCTTGCACTAGCCAAGATACTAGTACGTAGGTGCTGGCCTACAGAAGGCTACAACCTTCTCTTTCTTCCACGGACCACGTTTCATAAATTTTCAGACTAGATCCATAAACATCAATCAATCATCAATAATCAACCAATCTCCTTTCCAACAATTAGATCTGAATCAAGTAGATTCTTCTTTGACAGCTGTACCCAAAACACAGTACCAGAACCCACACACCAAATACTGAACCCAAAACACAGCAGCAATAAACAAAAGTAGCTAGATCACAACTTAAAGTATATACGTTATTTCAATAACTTGCAACATGCGTGCGTACGCTTCTGTGTTTGGAACAACCTGCGTATACGCTGTTTTAATTCACTGAACCGGCGTGTATACGCGCTTTCGATTCACTGAACCTGCGTACAGATCTATAAAGGATAATTCGCTCTTTCAGCTATTCAAAAACACTAATTAACCCAGATTATCAGTGTTATAGATCAAGCAAGCGCCACATATAACAGACCAAAATCATATAAAGATACTATCATTCAAGCTTAAAGATTATGACCCATCAATAGAACTTATCCTTCTTCTTTGCACTAAGGTTCCTCCTTTATTCAGATCCAGATCTGCACCATAACCCAATTACCAGCATTCAGATCTACCACGTTTTCAGATATTCAATGATAATCAGATGATCCTTTGCTACAAGATCTCCTTCCTCTTTTATAGTCTTAGGCCTTCCACAATACCACGGTCCAAAACCATAACTTTTCATTACCATGAACCCAAAACTAGGGATCAACACATCAGATGAGTCGTCATGGTCCAAAACCATAGGTTCAAATCCCAAGGACTAACTACCATGGACCAAGAGTAAGTCCCCAACATATACGCGCTTTTGTAACGTATAACCCACGTGTATACGCATCTTCATCTAGATTAACCTGCGTATATGTCTTTTTCTTCTTTCTGAGTGCCGGAACTGAGATCTGCCACTAGAGTGAGTTGCCATCAAGTACAACACCTGTGCCATAGTACCAAACCAGAATCATAATGCCAACAGAAAGTCCAGAGAAAATTAAAAGCCCTTCAACAGACATAGAGAACGATGAGTTTAGCAGTTGCAGGGCCAACTATAGAGAAGTTGGTTGAAGAGGTTTCGCAGACCGCCTCATAGAGTACAATAGAACTTCAAGCCTTGAAGTCTAAATTGAGCAGCCTCAAAGCATGCATCGAGGATATACCAGCAGAGTGACTTGGGGACGAGTCACATCTTTATGTTGGGGGTATGTTGGGATGGGGTCCCTTGGGTCAAGTTTTGATAATATATTGTAAAGACTTTGCATATTTAAGAGAAAATCACAAGTAGCGTAGGTCACTAGGAGTTAAGGGGCTTTAGGAAGGTCAAAGCCCCTTAGTTTTTTTATTTTTTTGAGCTTCATCCATGGTTGCAGACCATGGTATTTAATAGGAAAAAGCATATAAATGGGTGTTTTAACAAGTGTAAGGTAAGGAGTAGAATGAGATTTGATATGTTTTGAGTATGTAAGCATAAAGTATTCTATATTTTGGATGAAGGGGGAGGCCCCTGCAGTTGTGTGCATGGAGACCTTGGTAAGTCTGCAACTAAGTGCGTGAGCCCCTACAGATGTGTGCACAGGATATGGAAAGTTCGTATATTGAAGATCTGAAATAATAAAGAGTATTTGAAAAAATTATGTGTTGAACTTATATACTTATGTGTTTTCTGTATTTACACTCAATTGAATTCCATTTATGTATATTATTGTCTTAATTTCTCCACGAAGATCTGGATCTACTGTTATACATTATTTTATGCATGACTAGATGCTTATGTGAAGTTCATAACTCTGTTTAACTAAAAATCGCCTTAAGTTTGGAGATTTTGGGATAAGGAATCATGAATGTCATATGAGACCTGAAACTAAAGAAATTCCTTAACCCCGCATCACATAGCCTTCTGGATGTAGAAACCTAGTTCTAGCATCCCCCAATACTGCCTCGGGTGAGACTGCAGACTATGCTAAGCGGGTTGTTGCGGACAAGGCCGGTAGTGTAGGGTTTTGTTGGTTAGCGTAGCTAACTCTAAACTTGGGTCTAAGCCCCCTCAAGCCAACAATTTTGCTATGTCAATAGTGTGAGGATCTTCATCTTCTTCTACAGTGAAGTTGTAGAATTCCAGTACATTTTGTAGTTGGGTAGCCTAATCAGGTTGCCAAGTGAGTGGAATTACATTCTCAAAAATATTCTTTTTAACTATTTGAAGGGTTGAATCTATATATGGATAATCATCTTCAAAGATAAATGTCAATATAAATCCATCAACCATCTCTACCCAGTTTGCAGTACAATGTCAAAGTTTTTTTTCCAAGTACCAATTTTGTGGAATTGTCTCCAATCTATGGATGAACCCATGCACACATTCTTCTCATGGAATATCCTTCCATGTTGTTATGCAGAGATGGATGTGCTCTATAAGATCATTTTGACCATCATTTTTATCTACCAATCTGTTTCTACCTGGCCAAACCTTTTCTATATCAACCTTCGACATTCTTGCCAAGTTCCTATATTCTTCTTATGTGTAGCCCACCATCTAGTAGGCATAGCTCTAAGGGCTATATCCAGAGCTAAAAATATTTGGCACTCTGGTACCTATTCTTTATGTGCTTCAAGAAAAGTATTTATATCACCCAAACCATCATAAAAATGTAAGTCACATACCTCAATTGCCATACAGCAAACTGCTTTAGCAACTCTTACACATCGCCTCATAGATAGTTCATGTAACTTGTTTTCCAATTTTCTAATTCTTCTTCTAAATATGAAGCACATGAACTATCATGCTCCAAACTCAACTTGCATCCAATATGGTTAACATTCTTGTTCTTTTGTTGTAATCTGATAGATGTTATCTATATCAGTTGCGTTGTACTCCTCTTTAACTGGTTCAATATACCTTGCTCCTTCTAAAGGATCCAAGGGAACGATCACTCTCATATTGTTTCTTTAAAATATAATTTTCCTATTCCTTAAGTTGATTATAACCATGTTGGAAAATTCCCAATCCAGTCCAAGTAATGTAGGATAGGGGTTACTTTCATCCACAATTTCTATCACTTTAAAATCAATAGTAGTACGCACCCCTTTAATGTCCACTGTAGTTCCTGATAATCTTCCTAGAGGAACAATATTTTTTTGATTCACCATTCTTAGCTAAATAGCTTACCATTGCAACTTTGGTTTACCCATTAAGTCCTATGTTTTCTTTGTCAGGACATTAGCTTCAAATCCTAGATCTAAAATAACTTAGTCCATGTCATATTCTCTTATTTGTGCACTAAGCCTCATTTCCTTTCTAGTTCTCTTTTGTTATGTAAATTGTTAACTTCACGCATCTCACTCCACAATACTTCCTTAGAAGCACAAAATAGGAATTTTTCAATTCCTAAAGTCATTCTACAACTCTTTGATATCGCAACAATTTCATACAAGTTTGAAAAAAATATTTTAAAATATCTACCTTATATGTTGCATCTTGTTCTTGTATTGTTAGAGCTTGGCTTTGTGTCGAAGATGATACACCGCAACTATTATTTTGATGTTGTTGCATGCTAGATGCCGAAGCTCCTACATCCATAAAGCTTCACTTTGCTTCCATAATGACTTATTTTCCTTTTGAATACCAAACACAGGCGCTTTTTCAGTAGTCTTTCTAACCCATGTAACTTTAGCGTCCTTCTTTCCATCTGCTCTATCATTTCTAGTCACAACTCCACTCCTTGTTACAATATTAATGCGAGGTTCCGCAGTCATCATATGAATGTTCTATGTTGGCTATTGATTTTTATTTTCTTGCATTTTTTCCATAAGTACTAGACACTCCTCAATTACATGATCAAATTATTTGCAATGCTTACATGTCGTATTAGGATTCTGACAATCTCTTGTAAAGTGACCTACCTGGCCGAAGTTGTAGCAGATAATATGTCCACGACCTCGACCATCTATGCCACCTTGACCTCTTCCTTGATATCCGCCTCAACCACTGCATTTTCCATGTTCCTCATGTCCATGTTCTTTAGCTTGCATCCTATAGGAATCATTACTGTGCTCCATCATCAATTCATAAACTCGACAATTGTTCTCATCATGCCCTACTGATTTGAAGAATTTGCAATATAAGTTTCTTGGAGTCTAGACATACTCCTACAATAGGTAGCAATCCTCATGATGGATGTTTTCTACTTGCTACACATGGTGGATTTTTTCTACTTTTTTTCTCATTTAAGGCATACAATTTCATTTTTATACAGTGCAGAAATTGATTTGTGCATACCTTGAAAACTATGAATTGAATTCTTGTGATTTTTGGACAGCAATGAGGTATCATTAAAATACACAAACCCAGAAAATTTCAAGTTAAATTAGTTTGTAAAATTTCAGAAATCATGCACTGTCACCTACAACCATTTTGCTTATATCTCATGATCTGTGCATCAAAACGATCTGATTTGTAGTTTTTTGGTTAATGAAGTTTGTCGTTACTTATATCATATTTTGCTATAACTTCATATACATATGGTTGAAAGTCAATGTGAAAATGTCACACCTTCATAAACATTGCTAAAATTGAATATTCATTATTTGAGGAAGAACTCATTTGTTCCATCACTTTCATGACTTGGGATGAGCATTTCTTATAGCTTAGTTAATGCAGAGGCTTTGTGGTTGCATGAGGACATGCAACATATTCAGTTTGGGGGTATGTTGCGCCACTAGTTTTTCATTATTATTATCACTTTTTGACACCTATTTCACCCATTTCTACCATTCTTTATCACACCATTTATCATAATTTATCATATAATTCCATTTTATAATTATTTATGCTCTTACGAATAAATACTATTTTTCTCCTTTATTTTTAATAAATTGATGATCATTATGCATGATTTTAATAATGATGGTTTACTAATGGATTTTTTGTAACATCACTCATGATTTTAGCCTCCATGATCTTTTCCAGATTGCAAAATTGATCTCCAACTCACAATTAAATATTCCAACTCAGACATTCGGCGGAATAAGAAGTGATGGATTTGCATTGGACATTTCGGACAAATGAAGGAGAATCTGGAAAATATGAAATATGGGTTTTGTCCAGCATAGACCGAATTATTGTTGTATTGAGCAGTTTTCCAAAATTTGGTCTGTATTAAGAGAAACGGAAGGTTCTTCGAAGACAATTTTCTTAGATTTTCTGTTGCAGCCGTTTTCCAAATTCTTCTAGTTGCAATACCAAATTCGATTTGTTCCTACTAAATGTTGATACAAATATCTTTCAGATATGATCTTGCTGATCAATTTGTTTTTCATAATCCAAATTTGTAATGGAAATCATTTTGTAATCAACTTTGTTGTAACTTCCCTTTGCTCTTTGTGTATTTAAATGAAAACAGAGATCAAAGAGAGGAGGATAATATGGGGAGAATTGGAGAATAGGGGACAGAATAGAGAGGAGGAAACTTCTCACCTTTTTACTTCAATTGTAATTTTAATATACAGAGCGTGATTTTGAAGGACACATCGTGTTGTAACTACATTTCGATCTGATGAATAATACATAATTCGTGTTGTTGTTCACTAGCGATATTCTGAAGTAGTTAAGCAATATTCACTGGTGGCTTAGGCCCGGTCACTAATGGATTTCACTATTATTTCTTGTTTTATACTTTTTATTTTCCTCTACTGCAAGTTTGATTATTCTATTTTATAGCTTTACAATTGATTTACTTTCATCAATGTGGATTTCGCGTATTCATTTCATTAATTCGTAATTATGTCAATTCATTCCATTTATTTATGTTGTGGATTGATTTTGATGGGGAAGCAAGATGTTGTGGAAGAGTTGGTGAAGAATATGGATGATGTGTTTGTGCTACAAGATGTGGGAGAGTATTCATGTAATCATAAGATGAACCATGCCAAACTTATAAACAAGATTGGTGGGGGTTATATTGAGATTGACATGGCTGCCCTAACACATGAGTATTCCATAATGGATTATGCAAGTAGAAAATGGAGAGGAAGTGTTTTGAACCATACATGTAGGCCATGATTTCCATGGTTGCAAAATTGTTGCAACTTCCCCATCTCTTTGATATGCTACTTCCATTCTAGATAAGGAAGAGTGAGTATCTATGGGATGCTCCTTTTGGCATTGAGGGAAAAACACTTCTTCAATTTCTTGATTTTTCTGAACCTGCAAAACATCCAATTTTGAATTTAGAGAGCTAATAAAATCAATTTTTAAATGTTCAAATAAATCATTGATTTTAACTCCTATATCTGTTGTTCTTGTAGTATATTTGGAAAAGAAAGAACAAACTTCTCTAGAATTCTTACCAGCCTTAAAGATTCCTCTTGAATACCCTATGCATAATTCACAAACATCATCATATGAAAACTAAAAACCATCGCATTTTCCAATTAGATTTAAGAGTTCTAAAAATTCATCTTTGATTCCTTTAAGAATGAGTGTTTTTAATATCTCTTTTTTCAAATGCTTATGCTTTGATTTTTGAAGGTTGTAATGAAATTGCTCTACATAGTCCTCCAAGCTTTCAACTTAGAGAGCTGCTCCTTTTAGAGTAAGAGGAAACACTTTCAACCTTTGATCATTAGTACAATAATCATATCCTCTACAAAGTACTTCAAACTCAAATAAAAAGGTATCTCGGTCTTCGTTTGCCAAACCATGAAAATTTTGATAGAGAAGATGGGGGAATTATGTGCATTTAAGTCACTCCTCCTAGACGTTTGATAGGGAATTCAAAAGTAGAAATGTGAGCCATTTCTTACCATAATAGAAGATGTTCTTCATGTGTTTCTTTGAGGCCCCTCCTTCAAATGTTCCTGTCAATTGGTTAGTGAAATGGGTGGTGCTTACATCACCACTTAAGTGAAAACATGAGGTTTGTTTTTCAAAATTTCTACCTTTTTTTTAGTCATTCACATAGAAATTCAAACATTTATTTCTACTTTAATTCCTATGCAATTTTGCTTAAAAGAAGGCAAGGGAGCAAGCACTTTGCTTACTCGTAAGCAGGTTCTTACCTTCCATTTTTAGTACCCAATTCTTTCCCAACAACAAATATCAAACATACATCACTTCTGCGAAATAACAACACTCTCCCTGCCAACGTCGCCAAAATGTTGGGTTCATATAAGGTTTTTTTTAGAACTCCTAAATGCCTCACATTAATTATCAACCTGGGCAAGTATTTTTGTTTCAAGAGTGTACACACTATGTGAAAGTGATGGAAATCGTTATATCTATAGAGAGTAATTCTTTAAGATAACTTACTAAATTCAATACAAGAGTAAACGGATCAAACCATAAATCTCAAGCTCATAACTTCAGGGAAATTAACCAATTCAAGCATCAAAACTAAATCTTAATCTAAACCAAACTCAATCTTAATCAAGAGATTCTAATTGCAATTACATCAACCGAGTGCACCGTAGCAATAACAGAGCTCTTTCAGCGGAATCTAAACTACTGCATAGAAATAAATCACCTGATCTAATCAATAACACTCTATCCTTTAATTAACAAGAAATAATTCTCATCTAATGATTAAATCAATCCACGACATAAATAAATGGAATCAGTTGACAAAATTACGAATTAATGAAATGAATAGATGAAATCCACACCAATGAAAGTAAATCAATCATAAAGCTATAAAACAAAATAATCAAGCTTGAAGTAAAGGAAAAGTAAAAGTATAAAATAGGAAATAGCAATGAAATCCGCCAGTGACTGAGCCTAAGCCACCAACAAATACTGCTTAACTACTTCAGAATATTGCAAGTGAACAACAACACGAATTATGTATTATTCATCAGATCCAAATGTAGTTACAACACAATGTGTCCTTCAAAATCACGCTCTGTATATTAAAATTACAATTGAAGTAAAAAGGCGAGAAGTTTCCTCCTCTCTATTCTCTCCCCTATTCTCCAATTCTCCCCATATTATCCTCCTCTCTTTGATCTCTATTTTCATTTAAATACACAGAGAGCAAAGGGAAGTTACAACAAAGCTGATTACAAAATGATTTCCATTTCAAATTTGGATTATACAAAACAAATTTATCATAAAGATCATATCTAAAATATATTTCCATCAACATTCAAAAGGAACAAGTCGAATTTGGTATTGCAACTAGAAGAATTTGGAAAACGACCGCAACAACAAATCTGAGAAAATCGTCTTCGAATAACCTTCTGTTTCTCTTAATACAGACCGAATTTTGGAAAACTGCAAATTAAAAAACTAATTCGGCCTGTTCTGGACAAAACCCATGTTTCAGACTTTCCAGATTCTCCTTCATTTGTCTGAAACGTCCAATGCAAAACCATCACTTCTTATTCCAGCGAATTTCTGAGTTGGAATATTTAATTGTGAGTTGGAGATCAAATTTTCAATCTGGAAAATATCTTGGAGGCTAAAATCATGAGTGATGTTACAACAAATCCAGTAATAAATCATCATTGGTAAAATCATGCATAATAATCATCAATTTATTAAAAATAAAGGAGAAAAATAGTATTTATCCATAAGAGCATAACTAATTATAAAATGGAGTTATATGATAAATTATGATAAATGACATGATAAAAAATGGTAGAAATGGGTGAAATAGGTGTCAAAAAATGATAAAAATAATGACAAATTAGCGGCCCAACATGTGTGATGTTCACCTCTAGTTTTACATATTTCACACCATAATGTGGATCTAAGATTCAAAGGATTCGGTGATCCAGTAGCCATGTAGTTTTTGAAGAGAGGGCGTGGCCTTCTGATTTACACTTTATACACCACACTTCTTCTCTGACTTTCTTACTTTTATTCATATCTTGTATCTACAGTGTCAAAATTTTCAGTTGACTTTGGATCTATTGCATACCTGCATTGGTATCTCCTATAGGGGAAGCTTCTAATTTCATCGCAAGTTCTAAAGATTCAGCTTGAGTTTCTATCTTCTGTTGCAACAAAGGAAATCTTATATGTGGAATTAGCGTAGCTATAAACCATTATTTATGTTGCTGTGAAGCTATTCTGAAGCTCCCCTGATCTAATAATATCTTGAAACTTTGATCAAATTCCCAAATAGACTTAGTAGGATTTTGTTTGATTTATTTTAATTCTGTGATACATTGCAACTCATTAGGGACAAGGAAACCCAAAATAACCCTTATTACTACTTGATTATAACTTCTACAAACTTTCAAACTGAAAGGGTGAATATTGCAGAGTTACTTTAGAGTTCTCAAGGCAGTTTCTATAAAAGTATTTGGATCTTGGCCATGAGATCTCTTCCTAGTGTCTATTATATATATTTTTCCACTTTGCGTTGTTTCGGTTTCTTCTTCGAATCTTCTCCCAAACATAAGTAACTAATAATCTAACTACATTCGTAAAATTTCCTTTTTTCACAAAATCATCTTAATCCAAAGTTTTAGAGATCTCAAGAACTTACCTCGTGGTCCTTTCTACTTCACTATAGGACGCAATCGATTCTACCATGAACTCAGTAGTGAATCCTCCCAAGGTGCTATCAACCCAGAAATCAACAGCTCTTGAGATCCTATTGTCGGTGTTCTTGAGTCGAAGTATCAGTTTAGGACTCCACTCCATAGGTTTGTCTCCTTTAAAACAATTATTTCACTCGGTCAACCTTGATACCCACTCGTATAGCTCCACATGGAACGAATCGAAAAATATTTCATATTGATCTTTAAAAATATACTTCTCCAACCACCCTTAAGTTAAAATACAAGGGCTTCTATTCTCGTTTTGTGCAAATTCTCGTTCCTTTTGTTCTACCCACTCTTGGATTTATTTCTTCGATGAATGCCACATAAACATGTCCCTCAAATAGATCTTGGTCCCAAAAATGGAGCCATTTGTTGGCTTAGCTTGATCTAACTTAGGTTCCGATTTTAGTGTGCACCAAGAAAACCCTCAATAATTGGCCCTTTTGGCAATGACCTGCAAGCAAGTCGCAGTCTCACCCAAAGTGACTATGGGAGGTTGCAAAATTAGGTTTCTGCATCCTTAAGCGATACTATGATGTGAAAGCTTGTATTTCCTTATTCTTTAACACTTATAAACTACTTATCATTCATGACCTACTTTTCACTTATATTTTACTTCACAAAATTATATTCATCACTTAAACATATCATAAACATCCATAAACTTCACAGTACTAAAATAAAGTGAAAATAATAAGAAAATCAACACATGAAGACATAGATTTTACCGTGGTTCAGCCCAATGTGGGACTATGTCCATAAGGACTGTTGCTTATAATAAAGAATTTGGTACAACAAACAGTTCTTCACTTGCGCACATAGCTACAAGTTGTCTACACACTAAGCTGCAGACCAAGGCCTCAGTGCACTCAGTTGTGTAGCCTTGCCCCTTTCTCTGAAGTATAGATCACAAAAATACAACCATAAACATATATCTAGATCCAATTTCTCATATATGCCTTCCTTCTTTATTATTCATCACTATATATACTATTACATTGAGGGATTACATTGCTACATTACCATGGACCCAATACCATGGTTTCCAAAATACAAGATACTATGGTCCAAAACTATTCAACTTTTATAATATTATATGCTTTTACAAAAAGGGAGGGGCTTCGTTGTGAATCCCCTATACTGCGCAGTGATTTTGCTGTGAAGTCCTCATTGTGCTCCGCTACTCTGCTGCACGGTCCACTTCGCACTCCATGGCATCCTTTCTACTACACACCCTACCCACAAAATTCAGATTCCTTACCCAAAATCTGGCCAAGTCGGGTTACGCCCAACAAGGATAAGAAAAGTGAGCCTTTAAGAGAGAGGTAATAGTACCACTCTAGTAGAAACAAATGCAAATAGGAAGAATCTATCTAACATTAAATGGAATAGTCCACAAAGATGTGATGTTCATTGTAAACAATACAAACAAGAAGGATTTTTATAATGTCCAACGGATTAGTCCACAAAGACGTGACAATCATAAAAACCATTACAACACATTCTTAATATTATAAGCACTAAAATAACTAAAATAGTTCAACTATTTTAGTACTGGTGAAAGTAAATATTAATTACAAACATACATAGAACAATCTTACAAATACTCATAATCCATGCATGAAGAACATGTTGGCCATTAGGCTTCATATATTAAGTAAAATTTCCCTTACACATGTATACAATGAGCACCACTAGCTCCAATAGTGAAGCATTGGAGCCACTACTTGCTCCCCGAAAAAAATAGCTTATCTCTCTAATGCCTTGCGGGAGGAGCCAAGGTGAAAAGTCCTTTTCTCATACAATGAGGGTTTATATATAACCAATGGGGTGATGCTTCACCTCCTTGTGACTCTTTGACTACACTCATGACTATTTTACTTCCTATGACTTTTCAACATTACGTGACTCTTCATCTTCTATACATTTCCTTTGGAATTCCTCTTTATTGTACATTTTGGAATAGTAAATTACATAATCCACAATAATGATGTGGCATATGAAAACCCATTACATGACATGACGTGACACTATTGACATGGGTTTCTTGATGACATGGCAATGTCAAGCCACTTTTTCTGCTCCTTGCTATATATCTTCTTGAGAATGTTCCTTTATAGACCTCCATTTGGCTTAGAGGTAAGGAGTCTTCAATGATATCAAGTCTTGAGTTGAGGTCGCAAATTAGTGTCCCCTTTTCTTTCTCTTGATTTATCAGCTTGCATAATCAACTACAAATATGTCTTCCATCATGTTTCCCTTCTCCATATCCTTCTTCATCATCCTATCATGGTATGATATAGTACCTACATCTACAATTTACTCTTGATGGGACGACATCAGTATGATAAACCCCTAGTCTAAAATTGTGCATGTTTATCCATTAACTAAGCCAAAAGTGGGTTGTAGGCTAAGGGATAGGCTCAATGACTATTCAATTGTGCAGGTCAAGTAGTCATGGGTGAAGCTTGAGCCTTCAGACTATGCAATTTTGGGAGTCAGTGGGTTGGGCTGAGGGGTTTTGCAATATTTCATCCAACTACACAGTTCTGGGAGGCAAAGGAGACCTATTTGTTACGTAATTTTGTATCGTAGGAGCTAAATGTCTAATCTTGAGCTCAGAGACTATGCAATGTACAATTGAGGCTAAGCTGGAGGGTTAGATTGCGCGATTCTGGGGGCCTAGTTCTTGGCTTAAGCACTGGAACTGTGCAGTGCACAGTATTGGGATGTAGGAACTGCACATTACACAGTTTCAAGGGGAAGGTTTGCATCTTTATGGATAGAACTATGAAATGCACAGTTGAGGAGGGTCGGATGAGGCTAAGTTGTTGGGAAATTTCTAGAATTTGGCTAAGTGTGGGATCAATGAACTAATGTGATCATTGAAGTGATGTGATCAGTGATATGACTTAACTATGATCACACACTTAGAACACTTGATAATAGAACAACATTGATAATCCATGACATCTGAATCAAACTTTTCCCTTAGTGTGACAACTTCATGACAATTTATGACAAGTGTGAAACCAAAGATAAACTTTGTGACGATCGTGATGACATTTATGTGACAATGCTTAAAACTTTGGAAATGAGTACGACAGATGCTTACTTGCTTAAATCAACTCATTTACATAAGAGTAACCCTTTTAAATCACCAAAACAATCTTCTATACATAGTGCGACACTTGACATGCAAAAAGATGACATTTTTCTTTTCTTGCAAAAGGGACTAAAACACTTAAAAAAACACATGGAATTGATCTCAATATTTGCAACGAAAATATACAAGACCAAGGTAGGCTCTAAAATTTGGTGCATGAAATTTTTTTGCGAGGTGTTGTAGCATCAACAACACTTACCTTTATTGTATTTGCAAATTATGTTTCTACCCACTTTCATCTCGTTGATTTAGTAGGTATACATCGTCAATGCCCTCTGTCCATGACCTCCTCTAGATCCTGTAATACACAACAATGGAATTAGTCACATAACATCTATGCACTTTGTTGTTTCTCCATCTAATTTTATATAACGCACAATCGATTTAAGCTCAACTAGTATTCATTGCACATTTCTAACTAAAATTCCCTTATTTTCAATATATACCCTTTTTGTTAATTTCTACTCCCAATATGGTGACATGATGACACAACTCTTATAAATCTCAGATGAGGATTATGAAAACTAATGGACTACTTTTCTTTCTTTTTTTCTTTTTTTACATTTAACTTAATTCAAACCCTTCATCCATAATTTTAAACTGTCAAATATCTGTATTTTTGCATATTTAAAAAAATAAATAAATAAATCCTTTGACCCTATATGTTAGAGAATATACTCTTCTCAAATTTTGATTTTTAAGTCTTCTAAATGAACTCAATATATAATTTAATAATTAGTATAAGTTAACTTGTGGATGAGATATATTTTCAGCGCCACCATCCACCCTATAAAGGAGTAAATAGTGAGCAGCAGGATCAAAACATGTTTGTCACTTGTATACATAATCACTAAGAAACACAACCTTTAAAGGAGAAAATGTGTGTACTATAACTAGTAGATTGTTACATTTTGAGTAATTGGTTATTAAAATAAAATTAGAAAGTTTGAAATCACGCCAAATTCATTAGTAGGCTCAAAAAATATGACATAAAACACCCTTCATTGCAAGGTTAAAACACCATTTATAGGGCTTTACATCAACCAACATTTCATCTTAACCCATGTGCCTATGCAAATTCCACATCCAATATTGGTATTCAAACCTCATAAAAAATGATAATAACATGGAAGCCTCCCACATTGACATCGCAAAGTGAAAATATGACAATGAATACAAATCAGACCAAATCGAAAAAAGAAAAAGAAAAAAACAAAAAAAAAAAAAAACAAAAACAAAACAAACAAAACAAAACAAATAAAAAATAAAAAATAAAAAAAAACAAAAAATAAAAAACAAAAAATAAAAAACAAAAACAAAAACAAAACAAAAAAACTATCATTCTATAATTCACACGCATAATGGATAAACATGTCCTAACTATTAAACTAAATCAATGTGATACATTCACCATATTTCCATTCTCATACTCACTGAATGCAAATTGAGGGAGCTTTGAAGTTTTCCGCATATTTGGACCACTATTGGAGCAATGTGTTGAGGCTATGAAAGAAAACAACTAATCGATTGGATCTAAGTTGATGGTGGGCAGAGATACTCCTCCCGTGTTCTAGATTTCAATAAATAAAAATTATTTCTGGGTGTGATTCATCCTCTAGTAGTCACATCATCAATTTTTGCATCTCATTCACCCACTACGAGAGACAAAAATCAAACCCCTGTCCATCCATTTTTCACTTCTGTTCTTTAAAACAGTTAGAGGGAAGCGATCAAAATGTAGGGAGAAAAGAGAGGATTTTCCACAGTCTGGAGGAAAAAAAATTGCCCTAGGACACCAAAAAATGTTAAGAAGCAACAAAGTAAAATGAGGAAAGGGTCTGATCCTCATAAGAATGAGGCATTTCATACTCAACTGATCTATTTTAACATGTTTCCATTGCCTGTTTGAATTGTATTTTTTACATTTTATTTTCAAAATTATAAAATATAAATTAGGATTTATTTATAATTTATAATTTTATAATAAAAATTCTATTTTACATATATATGGACATGATAGTGAGAAACTGAAAGAGACAGTGGCTCTTATACTGGGGACAAAAGCAATGAATAAACTAGAAGGTATGTGATTGTCCATGCTTGCTAAATACGTGGAAACAAACCAACCAAAGCAACCCTATCAAAGGGAATCGATTGATTCCCCATTAACTCTTGGATCGACCAAAAGATCCAGGAAAAAATCAATCACAATAACCTCTAAGAATGTGTGATAGGGAACAAGGATGTATAATGTCCGACCCACTTCTAGGACACGTTCTACCACTAGTACAGGTACTTATGCATCTTGCATTGGTAAATATGAAACTGAGGTATACTATGATGTTTTCTTTGGGGATAAAAGAATGACAGATGTCGGGAAAGTGTTAAATTGTAGGTTGAAGGAATCATGCCTTTAACACTCCAAAGAACATTGACATCTTCCATTATCAAATATACCCATGCACCTTCAAACTGTAGCCAAACCCTAACATGCAGATTGAATTTGGGACAGGTTCGTTAGTAAAGCAAGTAAAAAAAATGACTCAAATTTGCAAGAGATTTCGTTGCAACCAAATGAAAAAAGATAAAAAAAATCCTCTCGAGCTAAGGGTCAAAATAAGGCCAAATGATGTAAGAATAAAAGTATGGAAATAGATCATGAAAGCATATGATAGAGTAGATGTAGAGAAGAAGTCCGACGAGGAGAGCATACAGGTATTTAAATTGGGTCATAAGATTATTTCAAATTCATTAAATGATTTTTAAATTTTACTGGTGCATAATTAAATTGATTTAGTGCATGTTTCAGGAGACAAGGCCTCGAAGGCCAAGCTTGCCAAAAATCATGCCACACATCACAGTGGCCAAACAGGTTTAGAATCTTTAGCATGCAAATTTGTAAGTATATTTGATATATGAAATATTTTTTTTTTTTCAATTTTGTACAAAAAGTGAATGATTAGATATTAATTACTTTAACTTGTCCATCTACCATGTTTTGACAGGATAAATAATATGGTCGTTATCCATCACAATCAGAATTTGATATGATACAAGAGAGAAAGCGGTCCAATTTTGTTATCTTGATGGAGAATAAAGTATCATTAGTTGACTTTCAATAACTTAGTTGGATATTGTTATGTTAATATTTCAATTTGCATTTCTTATGTTGAGTTGTTTATTTATGTGTAGCTTGAGTTCTTGTGTTCTCCCATTAGTCATAGCACCCTTATAAATCACCAACCTTTCAATATGATCAAGTCCTTAGAAATCAATATCCAATCCTGGCCTTATCAAGTCCTTTGCTAAAAAGACAAGGCCAAAGGATGGGTGCAAGACCATGTAATACATAACCCATAGACATAGAACAGATTACATGGGATTGATAATAGATGCTTGGGTTGAGAGCACATTACATGGGATTGATTATGGACCCAAGATACATTTTTTGAGTAGCATGGGATAATTTTCTTGGAAAGAAAGAAGCCTTATGATGAAGAGCACTTGACACTTACAACACATGCTTACAGAGTGCACCACATGAGGATTGGTCTCTTGACATGTATACCTTGGAGGGAGAGCACTTCACTTGGAGACCTTATCCTGTGCATTAAATTAAATTTCTTATATAGTTAGTCCACTTTACTAATGTTTCTCTCCCTCACCTACTCTATATAGAGGGAAGATAATGTTTTTGTCTACACTATACTCATTATTACATCTATATGATTGTCATGGAGAGTTCTTAGTTCTTTTATGATGCAATAAGGAAGACCTAGAGTTTGTTATGTAAACCATAGAGCATAAATGAAGATGAATTCTAGCACTAGGGATGATATTGAGTCTTAAAACTTGCCTTAACAATTATTTTCCATATGGTAGGATGAAGGGTGTATTTAGGTCTAGAACATTTGTTTTGCAATGATATATATATTGAATGAATTAAGCAGATGTGTAGGGACATGGCTATTAGAATAGGAACATTTATGATGTAGGCTTGTGTTGGAGCCTATTTGAACTTTTAAAGCCTAGTTTGAAAGAAAGGACCTGAAAATCTTTAGGACACTTCCCTTTCTAGTCCTATGGGGAGTAAGGTTAGCACATAAATTGGTAATTTTTCCAAACAAAATTCTCCCTACATTCTAGACTACAACACAAGTTTTCTCACTATTTAATCGCTATCAGAGCTTTATTAATCCTAAAACAATCACTCAAGTGGGGCAGGAGACGATAGACCTTTATATGCAATGTGAACTAGTTTTGGAGAAATTAATGAATAAATTCAACTAGCCTACTTATTTGTGATTACAACCTTTAAAATTGACGTTGTAGTATGGAGCGAAGAACATAACGAAATTTGAGGTTTAAAGCATAGGGCTAAACAAAATCATATGCATTAGATATATGATAGAGAGCATGAAATGAAAGAAAATAAGATGTAGAGACTGTAGAGTGCTGCATTAAGGTTTCTTAGATAAAAGTCACAAGTATCTCAAGTATTCACATAACATTGATAAATCTGTTAATGAAAGAAACCAAAAGCTTTATTACACAAGTCTTAAAAGAATAATAACACAATTGAAATGTTACTAGAAAACACCTCTTTGGATGCCCACTTTCAAGCTTTGAAAAGCAATATGAAAATGGCTTGTTGTTACAAAATCCGTTGTTACAACATAGGTTATGGCATTTGTTGTTACAACATTTGTTTTTATAACATATGCTTCTCAATATGTTGTTACCTATGTTTGTGCTTCTTAATTTGTTTTCTTGATCCCCCAAGTTCTGGTGTAGTGTTGGGTGGCAGAAATACCTCTTTGGCTACCCAATTTCAAGATTTAACAAGCATGATGAAATGGTTTTCTATCCCCTTAACTATTACAACATACACTGTAATGGTCACTATTTAGTAGTTTCAATAGTATAAGTTGTTATCGCATCGGCTTTTACAACAATTTCAACATTTTCAAAAGTAATGGGTGTTACAACATCAGTTGTTACAACATTTTCAGCAGATTTAAGATTGACATGTTTCTATGGAATTTTTTGTTACAACATCCATTGTTACAACATCTTGTTCTCAATCCATTGTTGATTATGTTTATGCTTCTCAATTTGTTTTCTTGATCCCCCAAGTGTTGGTGTAGTGTTGGGTGGCAGAAACACCTCTTTGGTTGCCCACTTTTAAGCTTTGGAAAGCAAGATGAAATGGATTTCTACCCCCTCAATTGTTGCAACATATGTTGTTACAACATCCATTGTAATGGTGATCGTTTCAGTAGTTTCAATAGTAGCAGTTGTTATAACATCAAGTTTTATAGCAGTTTTAGCATTTTCAATAATAATGGGTGTTACAACATTAATTGTTACAACATTTTCAATAGATTTAGCATTCACATGTTGTTATGGAATCTATTGTTACAACCTCCGTTGTTACAACATCCATTGTTACAACATTTACTTAATCTGTTTTTACCTATGTTTGTTCTTCTCAATTTGTTTTCTTGATCCCCCAAGTGTTGGTGTAGTGTTGGCCGACAGAAAAACCTCTTTGGCTGCCCACTTTCAAGCTTTGACAAGCAATTTGAAATGGATTTCCACCCCCTCAACTGTTACAACATTTGTTGTTACAACATTCATTGTTAAAGCATATGCTATAATGGTTATTTCAGTAGTTTCAATAGTATTAGTTGTTATATCATCAATGCTTATAGCAGTTTCAACAATCTAAATAGTAATGAGTGTTACAACATCAGTTGTGACAACTTTTTCAAGCGATTTAACATTAACATGTTGTTATGGCATCTGTTGTTACAAAATTCATTGCTAAAACATCTTCTTCTCAATCTGTTGTTACCTATGTTTGTCTTCTCAATTTCTTTTCTTGATCCCCCATGTTGTATCTTTGTAGACAATCCTCGGCTAAAGAATTATGCCAAAGAATTAATGTGAGGAATTGAGAGGAATTGAAAGAGGAATTTTGAGGAATTTTGAGGAATTTAGAAGGCTAAACATTCTCCCTAAACATTTAATCATCTAATAATAGCAGAGATATATAGATGAACTTCTAGAGTAAACACAAATATATCTAAGTACAACATAGAAGCAACAACCCAAATATATTTGGGCAGTAAATTAAACAAATTGTTAAATTTCTAACTCAGTTGTGAACATAACTTTGCAAAGGGACATTAAGGAGATTGATACTCAATCTAGCCCTTCCCAATGTCCTATAATATTCTCAAATATACACAAACATAATATGAAATTATATGAAGAACTCACAACTACAAAATTATTGTCATGAACAAAAACCAGAAGCCTTTGATTACATCCAAGTTGAAATTATTACAACAATATTACAAAAACTTGTTCTGGGTATCAACCCTTTCTTATTCAAAAATAGACTATATATAGAGTGCTTTAAAAAATATCCTATCTCTTAAAAGATTTACATTCAAATTATTATTTATCCAAAGTTTTGGATAATATTTTAACAAATTTTATCTAAAAACATAAAATTTCTCATAAAACTGCTCCAAAAATGTATGCAATTGTGCTTGATGTATGCATTCAGGTTCAATGTATTTGAAATTGTTATGTTCTTATTGCTCGGAATGCTTAATAGTTGTGATTTGTTTCTAATATGTTGCATTGATAAGTTGAATTTATTGAACAAGTTTGATCAACTACTCCAACTCTTCGTTTGTTGGGTAACTGAGATCTATCATTTTTCTGTACAATTCCGTTTCATCAGTATACTTCTCAAAATAAGGTTTTACTATGATCAAGTATTTGATTTTGTAGTAGATAAAAATGTCATCAACTAACATTTGAAGTAGATTTTGAACGCTAAGTAGATTTTGAATGTAAAATATGCATAGGCAAAAAAACTAGCAACTAATAGGTGCAAGTTCACACCCATACAATCTAGTTTCTATAAAATGTTGGTACATATACCAATCACCAAGCCTTGTTTGTTTTCTAAGTTGCATATTCCTTTTGATTTCAGGTGGAAGTTTAGGAAAATCACTAATCAATAGACTGTAGCATATGTGAAGAAATTTGTTGATGAAACCAGTGAAGGAAAATTCCTCAGAATTCCTTCTGACCAAGGACGTCCAATGAATCACAGACCATTGATTCCCTTGAAGATCCTGCTTTCGCAATTGTATTGGGAATCTATCTGACTAATAATACAAAAACAAAGACACGAAGACTGGTTGATATTTCAAATATTTTTCAAATCCTAATTTAAGAAACTGGTCATGAATGGCCTCAGATAAAAATTGGCTGAAATTGAATAAGATTTTTGGTTTCTTATCTGGACAAAAAGTTGATAGAAAAGATAGAACTACCTCATCCACTTTCTCATCACTCTGATACCCTAAAATATAACATAAATTGGATATGATTTATCTTGAAAATTCTGGAAACATTGATGAAGGGTAAGGTAGACTGTGTGTGTGAATACCATTCCCTTTAGACGTGAATAACTCAAAAATAGTCGCTATATTTTCAAACATTAAATTCTTATATAATTCCAAGAGAATTTCACTAGAGAATGGGTGCAAAGCGCTAGGAAAATATAAGCACATGGCCTTTAAAATGGGCTCATAAGTTACATAAAATAGGGTTTCATTGTTTGGAGCAATTATGGTTTTCTCACTAGGTAAGTACCAATCTACACACCATATTACAAATTCTGGAAAAGGATGAGTTTGAGGAAATATAAACTGGGGTAAAAAGGACTCCCATAGAGAAAACTCGTCGTTATTATCCTGAAGCCTTTGGGAAGCCCAATTATACAATTTATATAGATCGAACTATGAGTTTTTATCTTCTATTCTTCTATATGAAAAAATAAAATAGAAGAACATTTTTTGTGTGCCACCCCTTCATTAAATGTCGAGCAAGTGGGCGGAACACATAAAACAACAGGAGTTGTTGATCACCAAAGCGTCAATCACCACCAATAGAAAATGCATGATAGTTAGTGTGCGACAATTTGACATTTTATTTATTAAAATAGAACAAAACAATATATATATATATATATAATATATATTATATATATTAAATATATATATATATATATATATAGAGAATAGATATATAGATAGATAGATAGATAGATAGATAGTAACAACTCTAGTTGTGAGGCCTTAATAACAAGTTTGGAAGACAAGTAGAGTTCAGAGGAAAAAATAAATAAATAAATAAATATATATTACCCTATTCCTCTAACAGTATGATGGGTTGGGTGATGTTACGCATCCATTGTTACAACATCTGATTCTCAATCTGTTTTTACCTACTTTTTGCTTCTCAATTTATTTTCTTGATCCCCCAAATACTAGTGTAGTGTTGGGTGGCAAAACAATTATTTGGTTGCCCACTTTCAAGCTTCGACAATCAATATGAAATGGATTTATACCCCCTCAATTGTTACAACATCTACTGTTACAACATCCGTTGTTACAATATATATTGTTATAGCATCCACTGTAATGGGCATTATTTCAGTAGTTTCAATAGTAGAAGTTGTTATAACATCAACTTTTACAATAGTTTAAGAAATTTCAACAGTAATGTGTGTTACAGTATCAATTGCTATAGAATTTTCAACATATTTAACATTGACATGTTGTTATGGCATTTGTTGTTACAAATTTTTGTGTTACAACATTTGCTTCTCAATCCATTGTTACCTATACCTGGATGTGGGTGTCAACAACAACATTTAAATGACAAGACGGATTGTCGGCGGGTTGAGAAGCCATCTGGCTCATTGCTTCGTCCTGAGAGCCCACCGCAGATGGATTAAAAACACCTTGCAGGCGACATTTATTGACTCCCAAAGCTGTGACGAGCTCACCTCCTTCAACACCATGGCCCTTGCAAACCATTTTTTTACTCCTCCCCTTCTCCATGGCATTTTTTCTCTGCAAGTGGCTTGTTATCACTCAGGTTGTTCCCAAAAGTTGTAGGAAAGGGAATACGGCCGAGGTAACCATAGACCAATCTTTTAGACACAGATTCTAGCCAATATGTATCCAGAGAGGGCTCTCTCTTTATAATTTAGCTTTGTTTTAAGGTATATTAGGCTAGTTATGAAGTGCAAGGGTTTTATTTTGAGTTTGGTTGGAAGGAGGGGGAGTCAATAGTACAGTGAGGTAAAACTGAAATATTTTAGTCCATTGGGCATGATGGAGTCACAGAGCGATGGCTTCCTGGGTTAGGTTTCTTTCCAAAGGATTTATCATAAAGCAAGGTACTCGAATATGGAACAATTTATAGGCTAGAATCAGATGGAATGGAGTCAATGGGTGAAGGGCAATTAAGAATCCTTCATCATGTTGACAGAGGGAAAATGGATGATTACTGCTAAGGAGCAATTAAGAACTCCTTAGCTAATATTCAAGATGAAAGAACGAGGGGAAACAGGAGCAACTAAGAATTCACTATTTATGCTAATTCTGAAGAAAACATTAATAATAACAGACACTGAACACAGAGTGCAAACAAGCAAATTCTGAGTTATTATTTTTCTCTATTATTTAGATCATGAAACATAGATGATATAATAAACATAGAAACTGTAAAACACAAGTTAGAAGGACTTATTGATCCATAAAAACGATTCAAGAATTCTGTAACATGGTCTTTAGCATCAATTCTTCATCCAGTGAGCTCAACAAAAATGGTTCCAATAGCTTTTTTATTTCCAAAATTGTTCAGTATTACAGTCAAAACTATGAACATTCACCAGCAATCAACCAACCCCAAATACTTCGTCTGGGGGGTATTTATACAGAAATGTCAAAATATCATACAAAATATCTGATAGAAATAATATCTGCTGACAATTAATGCTTCTTTTACATAGACAAAGATAGGTAGTCTCGAAAACAGGGAGACAATAAATAGATGCAATAAATTCATGTTGCGCTGGTTGATCCGTCTTTATGAGATGTACTGGAGGTAGGTGCTGCAAGTTGGTTCCCAGCTGTCTTCTACTGATCCTCTGTGCTGGTTGCTATGCCTTGGCTAGATTTTCTTTAACTCTGATGTGATGCGCTTTGAACCACATGAATGTGATTCATTCCTTCTCTCTGCATTATAGTAAATCGTCCAAAATTTTGCATTGACCAAATATAATTTACAGGATCTCTAACATGCTTTGCCACCACTCCGGTCCTGGTAATTTATGTCTTTGCAGCTTCCTCATAGTTTTGTTGGTTTCTGTGTACCTGAAGAAATTAGGTGGGATGGTGAACATATGTTTTACCTCATGCTCTATGTAGAATAGATTTTCCAGGCTATCATAAAGGGACCGGCCAGATGGAAATGTCTTCTCTCCTGAAGTGCTTGAAGATGCATTAGCTTGATTAGCAACATATGTATTTAATTTATGAACATAGTCCTTGTGCTTCATCAGACAATCATTACTTCCCAAAGGACTTGGTAAACCTTTTCGATGCAGGACTGCAAATTTTCCTGTGAAAGAATCAACCTCTACCTGCATGTCCTGGCATCCTCTGTCCAAGTTTTGCATTAGAGTTCTCATGGTTAGAACTCTCTTGATGTCTAGAATGGTATCTGTTCTGTCTCTTATATCTAGTGCTTCCAGTTCTTCACTGGTCTTGGTATTCAAAAACTGTATTAGCCTGTTAGCTTGCTCATGCATCTGTCCCAATAATGCTCTTATTTTCTGAATTTCCACCTGGGCCACTCTTATCAAATCAATTTGTTCATAAATGGTTTGAATAGACCTCCAGATATCACTAAGGGATTGAGTGATATTGGTCCACAAAATTCCTCTGATTTCTGCCAGAGGCTTATCCAAAGAGAGATCCTTTTCTAAGGCCCTTACCTTATTCTCCAATGCTTTGATCTCCCTTGTTTTTTCTGCCACGTTCATCTTGGATTTATCATAACTTTGCTCTACTTTTGCCAATTTTTATTTTACCTACTTCAGCTCAGATACTTGGAGTTTCAAATCCTCCATGGCTTTTATTAATTGCTCTTTAGTCATAGCTGTACTACTGCCCGGTGCTATTGTTGAGGTACCTGGGGTGATTTCTGCTATTGATGTCGGGACAGTGGGAGGCACTACTATTATAACTGTAGGAGGGATAGTTGTGACTGTTGGAGCTACTTCAGATGGCTGGGAGGTCGACTCTCCCTGCTTTTCTTGTAATGATTTCTACAATGCCTACTCTGTCTCACTTAACCTTTCATTCGTTCTCATAAGCAGGTCCATCATGTCCTCCTCTGACTTCTGTTGTACAATTTTTGTGGTTTGTGGATGCATAGTAGAAGGCAGCTTTAATTGTTTCCCGAGGGCAGCAATGTCCTCTTCCTTCTTCTTCATCAATCCCTTTATGCCTTTGGCATCTTTGGGATCATGTCCCAGTTCAATAATAATGTATTCCAAGGATTTGATCCTATTGTCCTTGGCTAGAGAGGAAGCCTTCTCCAAATCTAGTTGGGCATAGGTGTTGTTCAATGAGTTCTGCAATTTGTGAGCCAGCATCACTTTATCTGCCAGTGTGGAGTAAACCATCTCTCCAGTTTGTTTATGTAGCTCAATCTGGTCCATAGGATGAATGTCTTTGGCAAGGACATCCAAATTTGTTCTAATGTAGCCAGCTGCTGATTGTGGTTGTTGCACTTTAGGCTTAAAGTGGCTCAAGATCATTTTACCTTCTTTAAGGTCATATGCAGACAATAACCTTTGTTGGTTGCTGGGGGCCATCTTGAGAAACTGATTATAAATTTGCAGCCTGAGTGGGTCATTCTGAGCCTTTATCTTCATGAATGTTCTTTTGATATCAAAACCTTGCTTGCTCCATGACCTAGTGGATGAAACTTCCACACTATGCTGCCTTTCTAGGTCCTACCTGTGAGAGCTGGTGGGATGTTTCTATCACCGGGGATGTCTGTGGGCTGGTTGCCCTCTCACCTTTTAGACTTTCTATTGTTTCTTCAATGATTTCCTCTTCAGATAGAGGATTAAGTATTTGCCTTTTTGCACGTGGCTGTTCTGCAGGTCCACTGATGGGTGTGCACTCTTCTTTGTCTCTTTTCTTGCCTTTTTCCTCATTTAGAGGAGTCTGTAACACTGGTACCTCTAGTGCTTTGGTCTGGACCGAAGGAATTTGCCCCTATTGATCAGTCATTGCTTGTTGTTCTGTGTCTATCACTTCCTTGCCCTTTGATGTCCCTGTAGCTGGTGTAGTGCTTTCTTGTGTAGGCTAATGAGAAGTTCCAACAGCGGATGTGCCAACTCCTGTTTGCTGAGGCAGCTTGAAAGATACCTGTCCAAAAGAGTCCAGGTCAAGGGTCTTTTCAAGATCTTTCATAGCTTGTTCCATCACTTCTTGCTGAGTAAGTTCTTCTATTAATGTACCATCTACCCACTCATCCTGATTAGCAAATTGCTCTATTTCAGGGATCTTTGAATGTTCATAGGCCGATAGCCTGTTTTTTACTTTTCTATCACTTATAAAGCCATTTGGGTCATATGGTACCCACCAGAAACTTTTCTTCAATTTAAGTTCTTCCCCCAATATCCTATCAACATCTTCCCATGCTTCCCTCTTGTTAATGATAAAAGGGCCTAACTGGTTTCTTATTCTTAGTTGGGCCTTTTTCTTTGCACTGCAAAAGTGAGTTAAATCTGCATTGATAAGTTGCCTGAAATACTCCAGTTCAAACAGTCTCATAGGCACATATTTGGGCAGCTTATAAGGACACAACTCACAACAATATATTCTGATTTCGGTGTGATTCTGGTAGAAGTACCAGTCACCTATTCTGTAGTTTTTGGAGAGCTGTAAAATCTTTTGCATATTGCCAGAAAGTCTAGGAGGAGGAGTTCTCATCAGTAGAGAGGAGACAGTATGTATAAACAAGTCAATGAATTCACAGTAGGTATAAGGGGAGTCACAGACATTGTGGAAGGCTGAGGTCCAAAAGATCACATACCTCCTCTCTCCTTTAGAATCAAATTTTCTGATGGGAAACTGAAAACTGTCTGTTTGATAATACAGAAATAGATGATATATATAAGATGTGTACTTGAAGACCCCTTCTCTGTCTAGACTCATGAATTGGTCATGGATCTTGTTGGCAATGAAAGTAGCATAGTCATATTTGACAGCAAGGGGTTGTCCTAGAGTAAACATGGACAACAAAACTAAGGTGGTCTCATCAACATATTCACTTGTCTTAAATCCTAGGACATATGACATCATATCAATGATGAATCTTCCAGCTTCATTGAACCAGACATGCACATAGGGAGGTGGGAGTTTGGGTTGGAACTCTGGTCTCATAAATGTTTGAGCAATATGGGTTATCTCTGAATTGGGCAGTTTAGGGCCCTGCTCAAGCAAGAATCCCATAGAAAGAGGAGCTAGCAGCTGCGTGGGTTTGAAGTGTAGCATCTCATTGATGGACTCAGGAGTTATATAAAAGAGGACGGTTCCAGATGGAGTCTTAACGGCTCTCTGGGCAGGTTCATAATTGGCACAGCATAGGTGGATAATATCTGGGAAAACATTTACTGAGGGGAGGTAGTACATGGGCAGGTTGGATTCCCATATTCCATAGAGATCAGAGTTACTTTGGTGACTGTTCCTAATTTCAAAAAATGCCTGGAGGTGGTTTTTGTCACCAGTTAAGTCGTTGATTTGAAAATCTCTGTCAGCCAAGGGTAACCACTCCAGGTCTTTATGCGGCACATTGAGGGGAGAAATGTTCAGGGCCACCGGAGCTTCCATGCTTGGTTACTATGTTTTTAACCGGAGGTCAAGTTTCTGTGAAAAACTAGTCTAAACAGCAGTTTTGGGTATATTTGTATGAAGGCAACATGCTGAATTTAACTTGAATTTGGCTCCTTGGGAAAATTTACAAAGGAAAACTGAAATTTATAGGGTTCGGGAAGAGAATTGAGGTAAATACCTGACTTTAAAGGTAAACTATGTACTTTGCAGGTTGCAGGACGAGCTGGAGAGCAGGATGTTGAACTTTGCTTAGTCGGGTGGCGGACTATATGCTTGAGCAGTTTCTTTGGACGTAGTTTGCATGCACAAGTTTTGTGGAAAAAACGAATGAAAATGAGTGAAAATGACATTTTCATGACTTTTTAACAAAAATTGGCTTCACAGGGCTTTTTTGGCACTTTTTGGTTGGATGACGTCATCAAGATGTGACGTTTTGTCATGACGCAGGGTACGGATGCCGATGTGGCGGTGACATGGCGATGGCGTCAGCGGGCGGGGTCAGTGGGAGGGCGGTAAGCGGTAACGGCCCACACCGCTTATGGGCCAGAGTGGTTTAGGGCGGAGAGCAGCGAGCATGGCGGAAATGCACCGCATGTCCCTGGTACAGCGGCAATACCGCCAACACCCCGGGTGGTAAACATTGGCAGCGGAGGGGGTCACGATATAGATCTCAGCCGTTGGATGCGAGGGCTGAGATCTGACGGTTGGCGGAAGTCGGAGTTGGCTCAGGGTTATGGCGCGGGGCCCAATATGTAATAAACGTTGATTTAAATATATCCGGGGCAGTTTGATTGGCTACGGGGTGATTAAACTGTTAATTGACTAGATGTTAATTAACTTTCAACATTTGTGTGCGGGGAGGGTTTAGTCAGGTTATTAATTAACCAAAGGTTAATTAATCCTTTGGCTGGTGCACGGCAAGTTAATAATAAATCCCAAATGGATCTATTAATCCCTAAACATAGTGAATATGGTTATATAACCAGGGACGGGAAATATTAATAAGTGGGGTTTTTATTATAAATATAATACGGGAACAGGTAATGGGGTGGGATTTACATAATAATGTTAAAGTTAATATGTAGAAATGAGTGCAAAGTGCTAAGTTGCAATGTTTAAAACTTAGGCAAAAAGAGAAAGAGGGATTTTACACAAGAAATTTGGCTCTTCTCCCTAAGTAAAAATAGAGTTTTACTTAGGTATTTGCTTAAAAATGGGATGAGTGATTTTAAGGATATTGAGAAGATCTCAATACCTTTGGGGAGATTAGTAAGTGATTTGGGAAAAAGTCAAGAGGAGTCAGTCATAACATCTTCCTTGCCTGAGCTGCATCCAAACCTCTGCTATGGTACTTGTGATAATAGTAAGATGAACATCTTTGAAACACAAAATCAATCACAAGTATGCTTCTGCAACACCAAACTGCCTACCCAACCTATTATACCTAACCTTTTTTCCTTCCTTTTTCTTTGGGTGCATTTGAACTGGCAAACCCTCAACAATCTTCTTTTGTTTTCTTTATATGTCAAGCCTATTTGAATCTATCCTTATAACATCCAAGCGCTTAGCTTTAACTGTTAAGCTCCTTTGCTTCTCTACCTAACTATTTATCTGCCAAGATTGAACATTTTGGACAGATTTTATTCTCTATCTCTAAAACAAAAAATTAAAACATGAACTAGCCAAGATTAAGCTGTTTGGCTATTCATCAATTGCACCATAAAGTTCAGCAAACTGCACATCATACTTTATTTACAAGAAGTGAAGTGGTAGTGGCATTTGGACTTGCACACTTTCTTGGTCCATTTGATTTGGGGTTCATTTCTTTCATTTTTTGACCATTTCATTCTTTTTGCCCTTTGATTTTTCTTTTAGGGCATACCCTCTTTTCATTTTTTAATTTTTTGATCTTTTCAAAATATGGAAAACCTTTGCAGCAGGGAAAGGATGAACATATTAGGGATTTTAACCAGTCAATCATGAAATATGACACCTATTGGTATAGGAGCATAACACGGCTGAACCGTGTATCAGAACTGCTACAGGCAATCGCTGCTTGATTCTCCCTTGTCAGGATTTTGGTAATGGTTTCCATTTTTCGCACTCCTGCCATTGTCTCCTTGATTGTGGTTCACCCACCCTTGCTCATGCTCAATGTCGCCTTTCTTCCAACTCCTCTGCTATCAATTTAGCTCACATCTATGCCATGGCTCGCCTCAGGTACCGCATGCACAGTAGGCGTGGAGGTTCACATGGAGGTTTTCACCACTCGCAAGCTTCTACCAACTCCACCTCTGATTCCCCAGACTCAACTACTGAATTGCCCAACCCTCTCATTAACCCCACTCACAGCTACCCAAATACCAGAAGTGGTAGAGGTTGGAGGGACAATGCTATCCACACTGAGGATATCCCACTCCCTCCTCCTTCTGCCCCTCACATCACTCAATTTCGCTTCCATAGTTCCTTAAACATGCCTACAATCATTGCAACCATCACAATTTCCTTCGAGGAAGAGTCTGCGACGCAAGCTCCTCTGTCCAGTCATGGGAACAAGCAAAACAGGGCAGAGCCAGGTAATCATGGGATCAGCAACATGCAGCAAGGTGAAAGCAGTAAGGCTCTGCATGGCAAAGCCAAAGTTGGGGACACTGGTAAGCAACAAATGGTTGCAGAAGGCACTGTGGATGCTCCACCTGCTCAATGTCGAGGTGTGTCTAAAGAGGATGACGATTGGTATCGGTTTGCTTGCCGGATTGAGGAAGAGCTAGCTCCGAAGGAACCACCAGCCTAACACGTGGCCTCATGCAAAGGTATCCGGCTCCCAGGTGGATTCGTCTCACTGTTTTGTGGTTTGTTGATCTCATGCAAAGGTGTCCGGCTTCCAAGTGGATATGTTTCTATGTTTCCTAGTTTTATGGTCTGGCTGTGCTCTGTTTCTACACCACGTGTCTTGGATTCTCTGGTTGACTCTCCGCCAGGTGGAAATGTCACACTGTTTCTTGGTTATGTCCCTGTCTTTTTGGTTCAAGATTTGCATTCCTCTTTGTTCATTTTGGAAAACCAAGGTCTATTTTGAAATAGTTGTTCTGGTTTAATGGCTAGTTTCCCACATAACAGGGGCAGTCTTTAAAGCCTCTTGGACTGGTTTCCCCTCTGTTGGGCAGGCCAATACAAACAGTTTCATTTTGTGATGATGAATGATGCTTAACATCTCTAAGGTCAAGTCTCTTTGTAACTTTTTTGTATCATATTAATAGATCAATACTACTTAGAAAAAAAAAATCCATAGTTACCTATGTTTGTGCTTCTCAATTAATTCTCTTGATCTGCCAAGTGTTGGTTTAGTGTTGGGTGGAAGAAACACCTCCTTGGATGCCCACTTTGAATCTTTGACAAGCATGATGAAATGAATTTCTATTACAACATTCGTGGTTACAACATTTGTTATGGCATATGTTGTTACAACATCCATTGTTACAACATCTGCTTCTCAATATGTTGTTACCTATGTTTGTGCTTCTCAATTTTTTTCTTGATCCCCAAGTGTTGGTGTAGTATTGGGTGGCAGAAACACCTCTTTGGATGCCCACATTCAAGCTTTGAAAAGCAAGATGAAATAGTTTTCTACCCCCTCTATTGTTACAACATCTACTTTTACAACATAGGTTGTTACAACATCCATTGTTACAACATTTGTTGTAATGGTCACTGTTTCAATAGTTTCAATAGTAGCAGTTGTTATAGCATCAATTTTTCAGTAGTTTCATCATTTTCTTAAGTAATGAGTGTTATTGAATCAACTATTACAACATTTTCTGCATATTTCACAATGACATATTGTTATGGCATATGTTGTTACAACATCCATTGTTACAACTTCTGCTTCTCAGTCCACTATTACCTATGTTTGTGCTTCTCAATTTGTTTTCTTGATCTCCCAAGTTCTGGTGGAGTGTTGGGTGGTAGAAACACTTATTTGGTTGCCCACTTTCAAGCTTTGACCAGCAAGATGAAATGGCTTGTTGTTACAACATTCGTTGTTACAACATCTGTTATGGCATCTGTTGTTACAAAATTCATTGTTACAACATTTTCTTCTCCATCTACTATTACCTATGTTTGTGCTTCTCAATTTGTTTTCTTGATTCCCCCAAGTGCTAGTGTAGTGTTGGGTGGCAAAAACACCTCTTTGGATGCCCACTTTCAGGCTTTGAAAAGAAATATGAAATGGATTTCTACCCCCTCTATTGTTACAACATCCATTGTTACAACATTCTTTGTAATAGTCATTGTTTCAGTAGTTTCAATAGTAGTAGTTGTTACAACATCAAATTTTATAACAATTTCAACATTTTCAATAGTAATGAGCATTACAGCATCAATTTCTACAACATTTTCTGCATATTTAACATTGACTTCTTGTTATGGAATCTGTTGTTACAACATTCATTGTTATAAAATCTTCTTCTCAATTTTTTGTTACCTATGTTTGTGCTTCTCAATTTGATTTTTTTATCCTCCAAGTGTTGGTGTAGTGTTGGTTGGCAAAAACACCTCTTTGTCTGGCCACTTTCAAGCTTTGACAAGCAAGATGAAATGGGTTGTTGTTACAACATCCAATATTACAACATCTGTTATGGCATCTATTGTTACAACTTCTTCTTCTCAATCTGATGTTACCTATGTTTGTGCTTGTCAATTTTTTTACTTGATCCCCCAAGTATTAGTGTAGTGTTGGGTGGTAGGAACACCTCTTTGGTTGCTCACTTTCAAGATTTGAAAAGAAATATGAAATGGCTTTCTACCCCCCTCTATTGTTACGACGTCTATTGTTACAATATCCGCTGTAATGGTCATTGTTTAAGTAGTTTTAATAGTATCAGTTGTTATAGCATCAACTTTTATAGTAGTTTCAGCATTTTCAACAGTAATGGGTGTTACAACATATATTGTTACATAAATTTTGATATATTTAACATTGATAGTAGTTATGGCATTTTTTTTTACAACATATGCTATTATAACATCTTGTAACAACCCCACCAATGGTTCTATCATAAAATGCATTTTAAATATTTTTTACAAATATGTGAATTTAAGAAAAAGGGACTGAGTCAAAGGGACACAGATTCTAGAGATAGGGAGAAGGATTGCTTGCTTGGGAGATTGAGGTTTTCTTATGAAAAAAAATTGAAATGTTTGGGATAGCCATTAAAATTTGGTTGGTGCATGAATTAATGAATTGGTTATTAAAATTAAATGAACGGTAAGGAAGGTACACAAACCCATGCACTTGGGAACATTCACAAGGAAAAGGGACAAGAAACCAAGAGGGTAAATGATGCAAGAAAGTAAGGATGAAGCAGTAAATGCGAGCTAGGAAAGATGGAAAGGCATGGTACTCAAATTCATGCTAAAGGAGAGAGGAGACAATTCAAGCAACAGAAAAAAATAGAAATATGGTTCGATTAGCAGGCAACACAGAACATGAGAGAAGAGAAAGGGATTGGATTTCAACTTCCTTGGAGGTTTTGGGTTAAGATTCTAGTCTTGGATCCCTGTAATAGTTTTGGTTTTCCTATAAGTTGTGGTTTCAGATAGGATCCCTGAAGCCCTATAACATCTTGGGTCCCTGAAGGTTGTTGGTTGAGAAAACGTCTCTGGAACCTTGTAAGAACTTGGGTCCCTGGAGGCTATGGGTTGGGATGTAATCTATGGAGCTTTGTAACAACTTGGGTATCCTAGAGTCTGTGGGTTGCAATAGTAGGCTCTAGAGCCCTAGACTGCTTGGGAAGAGGCTAATCCTATAGTAGCATCAAAAGAATACTTGTTTAAAGACCTTGGTTACTGCATTATTGTTACAATGGATCATGGACTCTTTGGAAGGAAGTGAATCAATGTGTATGCACTTGGGGTGAGGCAAGAACCTTTAGACTCCTCGTGCTAAGAAAATGGAAACATGAATTGGTGGGATTGAGGAAGAGGCCCTATGGATTCCCTGTTTACATTGGTAACTCGTGTTCTAATCCCTTAAGCAAGAAACCCCCTTAGAATTTGGAATCTGGCTTGGGGGTGACAATTGCAAGTAAGTGTGGTTAAAACTATCTATGGTTGGGTGGAGAGTCTTGTTCCTAGACTCAGTTGCCTTGCAACTTTAAAGATAAGTATATCTTCATGTTTCTTAAATATTAATGAACTTATGATGCATTTCTTGTTGAAATGGTTTGGATTCTTTTGGGATTGTAATAATGTTGTTAATGTGATGGACATGTGGATGCCTCTCTATGGAGAGATAGATTTATAGATATGATAAATAAATTCATACATAAACACATATGTAACACCTTTGAAATGAATAGTGTTGATAAATAAGTTGTGTTAAATTCTCATTAACATATTTCATAACATATACTCTGCAACAAAATGTGTAATTTTGAATACAATAAACTAACTTGAGTCATGTTCATGAACTGAAGCCCTGTATTGGGTAAATGTTAATTCATACTGATAAACAACACATATTTAAGTAATATAAAAATTTCATGAAACACCACAGGAAACAGAAGGATCCATAAGGATCTAGAATAAAAACTTGGATTAGTGGGCACAAAGAACCTATTTTTAACATAAAATAAGCACATAAGAGACCACCCACTTGGCAGGGTATGTACATATACATAGACGTTCCTTTACTAGTTTATAAGCCCCTCAACCTGTGAAAAAGGTGTTGAGTCAACAGTGGAAGGGTTATCCTCCCTTTAAGTGTAGGAATAGCCAAGGCTCATGCAATAAGGCTTCACCAACCTTGCATTATGAGCAGCCTAAATATCTTTCGCTTGCATCAAGGTGTAGCTAGCTCAGTGCCAGAAGGTTCTGCATAACACCATAGAGATGCTTACAGACCTTCTTTGAAGCTTGGAACCCTTAGCATGTGGCATACGAGGTGGAGAACTTTTAGGAGTTCTCACCGACTCAGTAGTTGGTAAGGGCCATAAGAGTTCTTCTTTCATCAAGGTGTAGCTAACTTGGCCCTGAAATTATCTTCATATATCAATGGAGATTATTACATGCCTTTTTTGAAGCCTAGAAACGTTGGTGTGTGGTAGGTGAGGTATAGACCTTTCAGGAGCTCACACCTAATTGGTATGTAAGGGTTGTAGGATCAGTTATGACAGCATGGATGGGATTCCCTATCCAAGAATAGGGAATGTAGAAAGGAATGAACTTGTTGGAGTTGGACTATCTCAACCTCAAAAGGGGTAGCACCATAGGGCACCTTAATAATCCATCGACATGAACAACAAGTACTGGTGTTGATCCGGAGGTCTGCAGGAACTCTGAGACAAAGCCATGGTCAAAATAACCAGCTTAAGGAAATTACGGTCGGGTCAAGACTCACTCTTATGATGGTCAGAAAGATCCCTATTTACTTCATTTCTTAAGGAAGGATCAAGATCCCTTAGTCTATCCATTGCATAAATTGAAGGCAAGCTCAATGTAGCGCAAGAGGGAAAGCCTTAAACTTATAAAGAAAATTTGGCAAAACCTTATCCTTGCACTAATCCAAACCTAGTCATGGAGACTCTTCATTGGCACAACCTGATTTTTCCTTTAACACAATTAGATGAGGAAGTTACAATGTGTCTTGGAGGTATAAACCCATAAGATTACCCTTGAGGATTGTGTGACACAGCTATGGGATCGACCTGGATGATGCCATATGGGATGATTTGGATGACACATCATCCTAGAAGTCTTGCAATAGGTTAGAGGTGGACCCTATTGACAGGTTGACAACGGGTTGATGCAGTGAGTGCAAGTCATTGCATTCGATAGGGCTCGATCTCTCTCTCTCTCTATATATATGTGTGTGTGTGTGTGTGTGTGTGTGTGTGTGTGTGTGTGTGTGTGTGTGTGTGTGTGTGTGTGCGCGCGTTTTAGCCCATTCCTCTAAAAGTACGAGGGGTTGGGTGATATTACACATATTTTGTTACAAATCTACTTCTCAGTCCATTTTTATCTATGTTTTTGCTTCTCAATTTGTTTTCATAATACCCCAAGTGATGGTGTAGTGTTGGGTGGAAAAAACACCACTTTGGATGCCCACTTTCAAGCTTTGAAAAGCAAGATGAAATGGCTTTCTACCCCCTCAATTGTTACAACATTTGTTGCTACAACATTTGTTGTTACATCATCTATGTTACAACATCCATTGTAATGGTCATAGTTTCAGTAGTTTCAATAGCAGCAGTTGTTATAGTATCATATTTTACTGTAGTTTCAACATTTTCAACAATAATGGGTGCTACAACATTAGCTTCTACAACATTTTCAGCATATTTAACATTGACATGTTGTTATGGTATCTGTTGTTACAATATCCATTGCTAGAACATCTATTTCTCAGTCCATTTTTACCACTTTTTGTGATTATCAATTTGTTTTCTTGATCCCCCAAGTGTTGTTGTGGTGTTGGGTGGTAGAAACACCTCTTTGGATGCTCACTTTCAATATTTGACAAGAAATATGAAATAACATGTTGTTACAACATCCGTTGTTACATCATATGTTATGACATCTATTCTTACAACATCCATTGTTATAGCATCTTCTTCTTAATCCATTTTTACCTATGTTTGTGCTTCTCAATTTGTTTTCTTGATCCCCCAAGTGCTGGTGTAGTGTTGGGTGGCACAAACACCTCTTTGGCTGCTCACTTTCAAGATTTGAAAAACAAGATTGAATGAATTTATACCCCCTCTATTGTTACAACATCTACTATTACAACATTCGTTGTTACAACATCTGTTGTTATAGCATCCGCTATAATGATCACTGTTTTCATAGTTTCAATGTTACGAAACTAGCTCACAAAAAGATAGAAAAGATATATAAACACCTTCAAAATAAGCCTCTTCAAGGGGGAAACCTCCTTTACATTATACAAATGAAAAATTCTTGGATGATACAAATGACAAGACCTCCTTTCTATATATAGGAGTCTAAGGGGTGATAATATAATCAGAGGTGACATAACAATAATAAAGTAAGGACACAATAATAATAATAGTGGACTTCTATGGGGCACAATAATAACAATATGGGGAGTACATTGGCACAACAATATAATAAGGGGGTTGTACTAATAACAATAAGGGGTTACACTAGTAGTATAGGGACCTAAGATTCAATAGTAGCATTTGTTATAACATCAACTTTTACAACAATTTCAACATTTCAACAGTAATGGGTGTTACAACATCAATTGTTACAACATTTTCAACATTGTTATGCCATGTGTTGTTACAACATTCGTTCTTACAACATCTGCGTCTCAATGCGCTATTTTCTATGTTTCTGCTTCTCAATTTGTTTTCTTGATCCCCCAAGTGTTGGTGTATTATTTGGTGGTAGAAACACCTCTTTGGCTACCAACTTTCAAGCTATAACAAGCAAGATGAAATGGTTTTTTGTTACAACATCTATCGTTACAACATCTTAGTTGTAACTTATTTTAAATTTTTTTATCATATGTAAACTTTTAGATGATGTAATATGATTAATGTTTCATTTCATATATTGTAAAAAAATTTATTGTAAACATTGTAGAGCTCTATGTATTATCTATTTTAAAAAAAAATTTACATCCATACTCTCCAGGTAGTCACCTGCCCGAAGGAAACCAGGTGACCACCAATCAACGTTAAAACCATTCCAAAATTTGAACAATTTCATAATATTCCATCCATTGTCTCTATGTTGACTATCTTTGCTATTAGCTCTAAAGATCAAAATAGACATGCTTTTTTCCTTCATCAAATCAAAATTCAGAAAACAAAACTATCTTGATCTCTAGATTAGTCCTCATCTAAGGAGGCTATCGGAGCTGGTGCCTTTGCACTAGAGCCAGGCATCTCACATCTCTATTCCAGTTTCCACTTTATCGTTGTCAAGGTTTGCTCAATCCTTCCCAACGTGAGATTGTTCTGGTATGTATGTATCTGTATGGTCACTACTTCCTTGAGCAGTTCCGCATGGACCGGGTCCTTCTCCTTGCTTCTTTCCTGTTTATCAAATACTTATCCTTCCATATGTTCATGGTGGAGAGTCATGGCCTGAGCCACGATGTGTTTCATGATCCAGTATTGTTGTATTGTCTTTCTGAACATCGATTGTCTTCCATTCGTTGTGCCAGGGTCCTGTAGCATTCCTTCCCATTCTTCCATTGGTATGTCCCTGCATCTAAGGTTGTCTCTTAGATCTTGCTCCCAGCTCCAAATCTGGTCTCTAACTTCCTTCAGATTTCCTTCCATGCATGAGCCAATGAACTTCTTCATTTGGTCGTCGTCAAGCTTCCTGCCCCTTTTCTTTCCTTGGCTGTTGGTTCCTTCTTCTTTCTTGACTATCCTCTTGCTTCTCCTACGAGCCATTTTCCTATCAGCTTGGTCTTTAACACATTTTCCCTGTTGCTCTTTGTCTTGTTTTGCAGTCTTGCCCTATTCTGAATCGAGACCTATCATAGAATCAACAAGAATGTCAGCCATTTCATTTAAGTTTACATTAATTTTCATGGGTCCCCCCCCCCCCCCAATCTCAGGTTTTCTAGCCTCTGGTTTCCCACCTTTTGGGTTTCAGCCCTCTGGCTTCCCTCCCTACTGAGCTTGATTTTGGTTTTGAAAATTCTTCGGCTCGTGGGGTAACAGTGGTTACTTTGCTTTTCCCATCCCATGTAGGGGTCCCCCTTTTGCTTATTTTGCCTCTTCTCACCTGAGGGCTCACACATGGTGCAAATTAGGCTACTGTAGCCTCCTCTTATCTTGGTTTTCTCAGGTTTACCAGCTAAGTTTCTTTTGATTGAATTTTCTCCCCTCCCCCTATGGTGTCGCTCCATCTCCCAAGGGTTTTGGTTTTTACTTTCCCAGCTACCCTCATCCAGGGCTACAGGTATTCTTCCTATCCCTAGAGTATAGTATGCCAGGATCTCTATTCTAAGACGAGGGTCAGTAGAATTTAGTTCGGCTAGGCCTTTGTTCTCATACTACTCGCCATCTCTCCTATCTGCCTCTCCATCCCGATCAACCGAGAACTCTTCGAAATGTTTTTCTATCAGACCTTTGAGATTACTATTACAATTGAGGTGATAATACTAGGTATAAATACCATACTGCATTCCTAACCTATTTCTCAAACAATTTTCATTATCAAAGTTTAAGGCTGGAGATATCACATACCCTTTTACCATTCATCGCCTTGCTTCCTCCTTCTGCTTCATCGCCCTGCCTGCTCTTCCTTTCTCATCACCTTTCCTCTTTCTCGTCTACATGCAAATTACCTCTTTTCCTTTTTCCTTAGACTTTATTCTTTTTCATTCCATCCTCCTGTCTTTACCGCCAGCTATCCTGTTGTTTCCTTGGCATGCCTCCCTTCCCTTCTGCCTTGGGATGTTGCCCACTTGTCCTATCCATCGTCCTGCATTAACTCCTTTCCTCTCCCAGCTGCTCTTGCCATCGGGTCACTGACTCGGCCCTGCCACTTGTCGATATTGCACTGCCCGTCCTTGATTTTGTTGTTTTGCCCTCTCCTCTTCCATTCCTTTCCATCTTTGCCCTTGTACCCTCGGGGATTGTCCTTACTCTACTGTCCTCCGTCATCCTACCGAACTTTGATCTTGCCCTGTCCTGCTCTACCTCTTGCTTGTATTGTTCCACCTGCAATTGTCCTTTTCCTTTTTCACTCCCGTCTTTTCTAGGTGAATTCTCTAGATGCCCGCTCTTGATCCTATCTTGTTCTATCAATTGGATCAATTGCTCCATGTTCTCCTTTTGGTGGAGCACTTCCGCACTTGCATCCAGTTGTTGGTCTCCTTTCAGACATCCCCAGTTCACAAGGTAGTATGTAGGAGCATTTCCTATGTGTTCACATGGGAAGGTATTATGTAGGCTACCCTTCTCAATTGCTAGCTTATTTCTTTAATTATCCATGCGGTCCGCCAACTTTGACTCAACTTCTCTGCTAGTGCTCCGTGCTGTAACTGTTTGAGTGTGTCTATCATGAGCTTCGAATCTCCCTCTATCTAGAGTTTTTGATAGCCTTCTTAGATAGTTATTTCTATCCCCCTGTTCATCGCATGGAATTCTGCCTCATTATTTGATGTATTTCCACAGTCCATCTCATAAACCCATCGAGTTCTTCCTCTGTCATCTCTGAATATTCCTCCTATACCCGCCTCCCATGGATTCCCTTTTGCTGCTCCGTCAAAGTTTAATTTTGTGAATCCCTGTGGTGGGTTCCTGTAGTGGTCATCTGCTCTAGATTTTCCAACCTTATGTTTTCTTCCATCCATATCTGTGGTTCTTATTTTGATTCGCAGACAGTTCAGAATACGTATCTCCGTTTGGTCTGCCTTCCAGTCTTCCTCGTTCCACTTCTCAAGGATTATGGTTTCTCTTATGTTATGTACTATTTGGCTCCATATTTCCTTCTTAGCTTTTCCATCTTCCTTGAATATCAACTGATTTCTTGCTTTCCATATGTTCCACAGGAGGAACCCGATGGATAGATTCCAAGCTCTATTCAAGATTACATTATGGTATGGTTTACTCCTCCATTTCTCTATAGTTGTAGTTATGATACTTGTTTCTCTGTCGCTAATCTCGAAGAGCTGTTGGTGGTTTTGCCACAGGGTATTGCTGACTCGACAGGAGTTGGTTAGGTGTTCCATTTTTTCTTCTTGATCCTGGCAAAGGACGCAACACGATGGACCGTGTGTCCCCTTTCTTCTCAATTAGTCCCAGGTTAAGGCTTGCCCATGGGCCAGTATCCAAGTAAATAACACTATCTTTGGCCAAGTTTTCATTTTCCAAATTCTATCCCATTTTTTGATTTCCGGGTTGCTAATTCTACCAGCCTTTATGTAATATCCTTCTATTATCGTAAACATTCCTTTATTGCGTTCCCCCCATCCTATAATGTCCATTCCTTGTTTGACTACAATTTTCCTTGTCTCCATCTCCTTTTTGTAACTGGCCCATTCCTCTACTTTTGGTGATTCTTGCCAGTCCTTTTTCATTTTCCATTTTCTCCAGTAGTCGTACCTTTCCGGCAACCAGTAGTTCCTCGATGTGTCTTCCTCCATTTGGGTGGTGAACTACTGAATATCTTGGAGTTGGGGTTGCTAGTAGAGGGTTTCTCTCTGCTACCATGCCTCATTCCAGAAGTTTGCTTTGTCTCCCTCCCTGATTTCCCAAAATCTGTGTTTTCTTATCAGATCCCTATTTGACCTTGCTAGATTCCAAATTGCGAAGACTTTCTTTTTTGATTGGCTTCTCAATTTTCGTTTAGGGGCTCTTTCCATCTCATATTTCTTTTCCCACAAGGCCTTCCATAGGTCTTCTCCTCCTTGTATCCACCTCCACTACAGTTTTTCACCCATTACTTGGTTAAGGGTATATGGATTTCACAACCCTAATCCTACTTCTGTTAGAGATTTTCTCAACCATTTCCATGAGAGCAACACCCACTTTTTAGTTTTTTTGTTCCTTACCATAGAAATTTTTTGAAAATTTCCACCATTTTTTGGCATATTGCTTTTGGAATAGCTTGGCTAGTCATTTGGTATATTGATATTGATTGGAGGACCGACTTAAGGAGAATGAGGTGGCTTGGTGTGTTCAGAGTTCTGAGCATCCAGTTGTCCATTCTTTTTTGAATTTTCGCTATCAGACCTTCCCAGTTAGCAATTCTATTTTGCTTATCACTAAACTGGAAACCTAGATATTTGGTGGGGAACTTCCCTATTCGGAAGCCCATTGTTCTAGCTAGGAATGATTGGGAAATCATTGGGGTATTGAAGAAGAAGATTTATGTTTTATCTTTATTTATCTTTGTACTTGATGCTAGTGTGAAATTTTCAAGTATTTCCACTATTTGCTTTGCTTCCTTGAGATTGGCTTGTCCATACATCATGACGTCATCTACGAATTGTTGCTGTGTAATGGGTAGTTCTTCTCCCCACAATATGAGACCTTTTAGCTTTCCACTATTCACTCTTTCTTTCATTAGTCTGCCCAGACCATCAACAGCTATTATGAACAGGAATGGGGAAAGAGGGTCCCCTTGTCTAAGCCCTTTGGATGGTTTAAAAGTTTCTATAGGAGTCCCATTTAGCATTATGAACATACTTGGAGTGGTGATCATAGACATTATCCATTCTATCCATCTATCATTGAACCCATAAGCTTTTAGGATTTTTTGGAGGTATTCTCAACTTATCTTATCATAAGCTTTAGCTAGGTCGAGTTTGATCATCATCCCTTTGTGTCTTGAGTTCTTTAGTGAATGGATCGTCTCTTGTGCCACTATGATTCTGTCCACTATCTGTCTCCCTTTCACGAAACCTGTTTGTTCCTCAGAAATCAATTCTGGAAGGATAGATTTTAATCTATTCACCATTATGGTGGTTAGGATTTTGTAGATTACATTACATAATGCAATTGGTCTGAAACCTGGAGGTTTATCGGCCTTTTCTAGCTTTCAGATCAATGCAAGTAAGGTTGCATTCCAGGTTGGGTGCATACTCTTCATACATATTGATTCTTCTATGGCATTTACAATGTCTTGCTTCATAAAGCTCCAGGTTGCTTAGAATAATTATGTTGTGTATCCGTCCGGTCCTGGGGCTTTGTTTTTTGCCATTGTCTTCACTGTCTCTTCTACCTCTTTTTCAGTAATCACCCTTAGGGGTGCCATGTTCTGTTCTCGATTTACCCTTCTAGGTATATATTGACTTATTTTTGCTATCTCCTCTTCTCTATTGTTTTGTGTCTCAGTCAGGATTCCTTTGAAGTGTTCTATCAACAGCTTCTCAATCTCCTCTTTCTGGGTTAACCTGTTGCCTTGGTTGTCTCTGAGAGAAAATATTTTGTTCTACTGTCTATGTTGTTGCATGGCTCTGTGGATGAATTTCGTATTTCCTTCTCCCTCTTTTAGCCATTGTATTCTTGACTTCTGTCTCCATAAAATTTCCTCTTGTTTTCTTCTTTCCTCCAGTCTGCTTAGTACCACTCCTTCCTGAGCTAGTTCCTCTGTTCTCCCTTCTTGTATTATTGTCTGTTGTATTCTTTTCATGTCTGTTTGAAGCTTTTCTTGGTCCTTTTGAATATTACTAAATTCCTCTCTATTCCATTTCTTTATTTTGCCTTTTAGGTCCCTTAGTCTTAATTGGAGGGTGTGCATCTTGTTTCTTCCATTAATTTCTCTCTCATTGTTCTGCGACCATTGCTCCATTTTATCTATGAAGGTTGGTTCTTGCAGCCAAAAAGCTTCAAACCTGAAGGGTCTGTTTTGGTTTTGAATATTCATGGTTATTTCTAGTTTTGTGGGCTAGTGGTCTGATCCTTGGCATGGCAGGATTGTCGCCTCTTAGAAAATATCTCTCCCTATAAAGTGTTCTGTTGCTACAAACCTGTCAAGCCTGGAGGCTATCTATTTGCTTCCTCCTCTTCGGTTGTTCCAAGTGAATTTTCCATTAATGGTTTGTATATCAATCATTTTTAGGGCCGACTGTGCTTCTCTAAATCTTTCCATGTCTAGTTCTTCCCGTTGCAATCTCCCCTTCTTCTCCTCTTTTGAAGTTGTCATATTAAAATCACCTGCTATCAGCCACAATTTTTCTGTGTGCATGTTTCCTAATTTTTGCATTTGAAGGAGGAAGTTTCCTCTTTCCACTAGTATATGGGGTCCATAAACTGCCGAGAAAAAGAACTAGTCTATGTGGCCCATTAGTTTGAATCTCCCTGAAAGGATCCTTTTCATTCCTATCCAATAGTCTACTGTGACTTCTGCGGGGTTCCATAGGATTTTGATTCCCCCCGCACTGCCTTTTGCATCAATTTTCATACTTCCATAAGTAGGTCTGATTCTTTTTAGAATCTCCTCCATTCCCCCCTTGTTATTTTTATTTCTTGTAACAACATGATTTGGGGTTTTTCTCTTTTTATCCTTTCTGCTAGGTATCTCTACCTACCTTTGTTATTAAGACACTGAATGTTCCAGGATGTAATTATCATTGGTTGGTTGGGGTTGTTTGGTGGAAGACTACTGAGAGCGGTACTACTCTTCCCATATTAACTAGCATTTCTCCCATAACCTGTATTGATTCTTGCAGATTCCTTCTACCTTTTTTTTTTTCCTCCTTTCGCTTTACTTTGTTTCTCTTGAGTATTTTTAGGTTGTATGCCTAGTTGCTCATTCATTCCTGTATTTCACTGATCTTGTTTTTCTTTATAATGTTGGAAGGCTTCCCTGTATAATTTTTTATCGTCTTCAGGGATGAACCTTTTGTCCAAGTGTCTCCATTTGTTTAGGAGTTTCCTCAGGATTTCTTCTTCTGTCGTTGAATTTTCCCCTTTACTGTTGTCTATTCCCATTACTTCATTTTCCCGGTTCTCCTCCTATTACTGTTGTCGAGCTATAAAAAGGGTCTTTTTCACCTCTAATTACCTCACATTAGTTTGTCAATCCAGGAACGTTTTGTTATTTCAAAGAGTGTCTCAGTTTGAGGCTATCATTTGTCAGAGTAATGCTAGTAGTATAGTGTTCAGAATACAAGAGTAAACGGATGCTCAAAACAAGGTCTAATTACAACAAAGCACCTTAAGGTTGAAATCATGCATTCAAGAAACTAGGCAATTTATCAGTCAAGGGTCCAGTAATAGTAACTCATCCCTCTGTAAATTGATGTAACTGAAGATAATCAAATAACAGATCATCAATTTGGGGACTAGACAGCAAATGTCAACGCCCACTACAGTTTCAGATCTTCTACACACTAAAGCAGTGATAACACAAATAATAAAGAAATGGAACAACAACTAGGTAATGTAACAACAACTAGGAAATGGAACAACAATTAGGAAATGTAACAACAACTAGGAAATGGAACAACAATTAGGAAATGTAACAGAAACTAGGAAATGTAACAACAACTAGGAAATGGAACAACAATTAGGAAATGTAAAAAAAACTAGGAAATGGAACAGCAATTAGGAAATGTAACAGCAACTAGGAAATGGAACAACAAAAAATTCTTATGAACACCTTATTCGCCAGCAATCGCACCCTATAGGAATCAGGTAGCAATCCTTATTCTAAGGATAAATCAGACAGCACACGGAAATAGAATGGCAACTGATTAGCAATGAAACATAGCACAGTACTCAGAGCCAAATGCAAGCGCACGATAACCCAAGATAATAACACACACAACGCGCCTTAAGAAAAGTAGTAATCTGATTTTGATACCACCAATATCAATCTTGGTTATCAGGAATAACGATTGTAATTCATAACGGAACAGCAATGCCAGTCGAACCGTAATCGCAATCGATTATAAACCATAGATGAATACATTTTTACAGCACAGTTACTCTGTAGTTGAGCAGCAACAGTATTCTATAAAGACCAGCAATGTCGTATCAACAATTAAAGGAACAGCAATGCGTTGCAAAGTCAATACGATGTTACTATTTCAAAAAATGATATTACTCAATCTAGCATGAATCGAATAGAATAGAGTTGTGATGTAAAATAACCAAACATATCAGATTACCAAACAAAGCTGATAAGTAAAACCATGCACAAACCAAGAGTAATAGTACAGGAGCAAGTGTTCCACCAGGGTTGGGCCCTTAGCCTCCAGGGACACACCACTTGAGATTATTCCAGAATCAAAGATGAAACAACAACCACGTTTATATTAATGCATTAAAACAGAATTACAGCGAATCGCTTCTCAACGAGAGTCGATGATCAAAGTCTCAAATTCAAGAAAAGTTACATAGAAAAATGACAGTCTATCCCCCCGGGCTAGCGGTGCTGCCCCTTTTTATAACAGCTAAGGCAGAGATGTCAAGGATGCAAAAATAATTAAAGCAGCGATTCCTCAAGATCAAAGGATCCTGAGGGATTCGCCAAACTGTTAACTCTTAGTTATCCATTTTCTTTCTTGCGCCGAGTCGATATCTCCATTTCATTTCCTTGGCTGATATGCTTTAATTTGGATCGCCTTGTTTGCATGTGGTTCCCCGCTAAAGGGACAGCAGTTAGCTTGGCCCTGTCTTTTTCTTTGGAACGACAATCTTTCGTTTTTCCCTTTTCCTGCATAAGAAATGGCAATTATCAGTGATTTCGTATTGCATATTAATCTTACAAATTTTTATCATAATCTCTTATTATCTACCTAGTTCATGATGTAAAGGGGCTGTGATTTTTAATGAAAAGATGCCAAAATAATCAACCAAAACATACCTTCTTTAGTACTCCACACACCCCCCTGCTTACCCTTTTTCATGCCCTCATGAAAACATTGTAGTTGACATGTAAGGCAGTGAGAGAGTAGGCTGGAGATGGGATCTCATGTGGTGGTCTACAGCCATGATTCCTAACTAGGTGTTCAAAAAAATGGCATGTCTGACCCTCAGGCATCTCATACAGGGCTTGGTATCCAGGTGCAGGGTGCCAAATGATCGGACTCCGAAACCTATATCCTAACCAAGATGGCCTTGCTCCCAAGATAAATTTGCCATAGAGATGCAAGCGATTGGCGGCTAACTTAAAGTTTTCATAGTTAAATGGTTCCCTGAGTTGGATATTCGGATTAGAGATCTGATATCGAAATTTAGCCACATCAATGGCAAGGTCCTTAATAGTGAGAAAGTATTCTATTCCCTGTTGATTGATTGCTGTATGAATGGGTTCTAATGCTTCAATCACGCCTGGAGTCCCCATGAGGTTCCTATGTTCCCTCCACAACTATACTGGATTCCTAGGCTCAGCTCTTACCCATAAGTCTAATCCATTTTCTTGCCTTTGGAAGGCATTATAGGCTTTAAGCCATTTGATTTGATTAACCCCAAATGAAATAAATGCCTGCAATTGGATATCCCCAACAAAAGGGCCGGGGTTCTGCTCTATCTCTTGGTCTAACACAAGGTTATGTAGATAGAATTCACACAGTAATCTTTGAACCTTTACCCCATTGTGCTTACAACAATTTATAAAATCATCAATGGTATTAATTTGTATAGGGCCGCTTGCTTTGACAACCTTTATTTTCAATTGCAAGTATCGTTCCATTAAAAACAAGGCATAATTCTTAGCAGGGGCTCTTCATGCTAGGACATCAGTGTACAAAGAGCATAAGGTATCCAACGGCTTGATAACTATATCTAACCTACGAGTTACCTTTGTGACTTTTTCTTCTTCCTTTCACCATCCTTCAAAGGCTTGGCTTTCGGATAGATTGACATTCCTTAGCTGTTGTTGTAATTCTTCATACCTTTCTCGAGGAACCGTTTGTTCTGTGAGTTTTTCTGCTGCTTGCTGAGCTTGCATCAAACCCTCTCGTAGGGTTACCGTCCTTGGATCACTGTCCCACATGGTAGTGGTGAGTGGGAGGTTCACTTGAATCTTCTTATTGCATCGTCTCGTGTTTACGATTCGCATTTCTTCAAAGGGCTGTGCCTTTGTCTATATTTCTTTGTCACATGCCAATATATCATCTGTTTGTACTTCAATATGGGTAATAGTTGAGTGTTGTTCCTTTTGGTTTTGAATAGAAAACTGCTCCTCAACCAAGTTTTGAACGAAAAACTACTCTTCAGCAGGGTTTGGAACGGTAGACTACTCCTCCGAAGAGTTTGGAACAACAAATTGCTTCTCGACAGGGTTTGGAACAGTAGGGTGCTCTTCAACAGGGTTTTTAACAGCAGGGTGAACTCGAGTCCTCCAAACCTTTTTCTTGAGGGGTCTTGCTGAAGTGGTTACATGTTTCCCCCCTGAAGTCCTCTTTACCCTCTTCCTCATTTTCAAAATCCTGATCTGTTGTCGAAGTCGAACTATCACATTCAGTAATCTTCGATGTTCTTTCCGTAATCTCTTAATTTCTTCTATTTCCTTAGAAGGAACAGTTGTCTGTTTACTCAGTCCTAGACTGTTATCTTGGTCAATTCTCTGGTTTTCTCCTTGGGGTGCTCCTTCGTTACTCTGATCGGGTTGCTTAGGGGTAAGAACCCTAGCCGATTCTATGATTTCCTGGGTGACTTTTGTTTCCACCCCCTCTTCTTCTTGAATTTCTTCCGGTGTAGTCTGCTTAAGAACCGATTGTTCCTCCTCTGTACCACTTTTCTCTCCTATCATACTTTCAACATGAACAAGCTGACTCTCTTTTTCTACCTCCTCATCATGTAATTGTTTAGGTGAATTTTTATCCTGAGTAGAGTGTTCTTTTGGTTCTTCTTCAACATGGAGGTCTGGGGGACTGAGAGATTGGGCATATTCACCCATATTGGCCAAAATTTTGGCCAATTCATCTTCTTGCAATAGATTTTGCAATGGGCTATCTTCATGTTGCTCTGTTTCTTCCTCCTCCTGCTCAGGTTGCATGGTTTCTTCCTTTGTTTCTCCTTCCTCATTTCCTTGCATTCCTTTCTCATTTTCTTCTCCTTCTAATTGCAGGGGTTGCTCATTCCCTGAATCATCTATCTCTACTAGCTGGCTAGTATCCCCTTGGGCATTCTCCAACCTCCCTTTAATCCGTGCCAATCGGACTGATTTCCTTCGTTTCAATGGGCGTTATGGTGTACTGGTGGCATGCTTATGTTTTGGGGATGGCGTAGTCATTCCCCCGTCTATCATGGCGATTAGCTCTTCCCAGCTGCTCTGCTGCTGGGTGAGGCTATGGCTAACTATCAACCGTATCATCCCATGGTGACTTACGACTAATTCTACATGTTGTGCCTTTTCATGCTTAGGGCAACATCATGAAATAATGAATTTAAAAATGCAGGTAAGTTTACAGAGCATTTCTTCTTTAATACGGCTAAAAGTTGAAGGTGTCGCGGTCTTACCATGTCTTTCTTGCATTCGCAGGTGATGTAGCTCTGGATGGTCTTCGCCAACTCTGCCCATGACTCTCCTAATGCTACTGGTAGAACCCCCTTTCCACTGACTGTCAGGTTCTGGCCTTCATCCCGGAAGGTATTTATGATCTTTTGTAGTCTCTCCTTCTTTAACATCCACACAGGTCCAGTGGCTGGCAGTCCCGATACTTCTGCAATTATGTCATCGGTGACTGCTATGTGTCTCCCCCTTACTGTGGAGTGATCTTCTTGCAAGTTCTGCAAGAATTCTATTGCTACGGTCTCATTGGATTCCTATAAATGATTGAGATAAGTTAACCAACCTGCTCTTGCCAGGATTTCCCGTGCAGCATCAGAGACTGTCAATACCTGTGGTTCTCTCCGAATTGATCTTCCTCCCATGCTTTTGGTTTCACTGTAAAATCTCAAAGTATGGCAATGGAATAGCAGGCTATTCAAACTATTAGAACACAGAGAGACTAACAAAACAGCAGGACTCGCTCAAATCCTAAAGAACTTACTAATTGACGCAGAGCATACTACAGAAATGACTTAGGAATAGCGAGCCATGCAAATTAAAAAATAATATACCGTTGATCCCTGCTATTCCCAAGTACACAATTTCCTGAATAGTAGTCTGACATGTATACCAGCGAATGATGAGGTTAACCTCCCCCCCGCAATGTGATAGGTCATCCTCGGCCATCAAATAAGGGAGCGGCTTGCCGATCTGCCCTGGGACAAAGTCATAAAGGAACAACGTATGGCAACATGCCATGTTTACAAAAGGAACAGGTTACCGAAATCGAGGTGTATAATCGGATCGCTTAACAAGTAAGAGACTGTTGTAATATGATGCGAGGCTGGGCAGATAGGACAATTGACGTGCACATAGAGTATAATGCAGTCATTGTCAACTTTTCTATCATGATTGGTTATAATAGATTTACATGTGTTTAATGGTTTGGGAAATAATATACATAATCTTATGTGACCTATTACAAATGTATAAGAGACAGAAGGTTGTTGATGATTACCTATTGGTGTATAAGTAGTGTGACTTCAATACCATTAACAGAGCTCTGCTGCTGATAGGTGTCCATAACCTTGGCAGAGTTGTTTGTTTCACCCATGGAACCATGATCCTTTGTGTATACTTAGGAAGTGCTATACGGTGTCAAAATGTAGGCCATTATGCTGGCTTGGTGACCACTTAGCCATAATGCCATTCACCAGGAAGGAGTGAAAGGTGGACAGGCTGGCTCATGATGAGACCTCCTATTCCAAGGACGCTTTATTTTTTTGATGTGCCTCTTGGACCATATCCCTGGTGTGTGGCCATAGTGGGAATGCCACTTCACTTTCTTCCTTATGAGCATGGTAGGCTGGCTCTTGATGAGACCCCCTATCTTGCATTTGACAACAAGTCACATAAACATCATTTTTCTTTCTTTTTTTTCTTTTTTCTTTCATAAAGTACTTTCCTATTTATACACAAAGGGTGGTTCAACACTCCTTAAGAGTAGGAATGGTGGAAGAAGTCTTAACATCTCAATAGAAACATATAGACCCTTTATTTTTATTCCTAAATAATAATCAAAGAAGATTATGAAAACTTAAAAGGGACCAACATGATAGAGATAACCAATCAGATCAGAATTAGTAGAACAATGATAGCAAAAAATAATGGATAAGTGTGTCCTTCCATCTTTCCTCTTACCAATTAAAAGCAATTTCTTGTAAAAATAGCGATTTTATATAACTTACTAATTTCAGTATGCTGTCGTTTTGTATCCATTGCATGAGTGCATAGGTTTATTCCAAAAGACTTGAAATAGCAGGATCAACAGGCATCTTTTGGGAAACAAGCATAAGTAAAAGGAATACGAGGATGTTGTTATTTCAAAATGGAAGAGCAAAAGAATACAAGTGTTGTTCCTTTGAAAAAGGAACAATAAAAATCAAAAGTGTTGTTCCTTTGGAAAAGGAACAGCAGAAAACACAAATGTCGTTCCTTTGGAAAAGGAACAACAAAAAATACAAATGTCGTTCCTTTGGAAAAGGAACAACAAAATGAAAATGAAAAAAAAAGAACAGCAAAACGAATCGGCTAGCCCAAAAGGTGTTGTTCCTTTGAAGAAGGAACAGCAAAATGAAAATGTTGTCCCTTTGAAAAAGGAACAGCAGGAACGACCATAGTGCACACGAACGCTGTTCGTTCTGAAAAGGAACAGCAAAAACGACAGTGTCGTTCCTCTTGAAAAAGGAACAACAGGAAAAATGCAAGTGTTGTTCTTTTTGGAAAAAAAGGAACAGTAAAAACGATAGAATCGTTACTGCTTCGAAGAAGAACAACAAAGTGCTAATACACAAATATGTACAGAAAATGATTTAACAAAACAAGGAAATTATGTACAAAGTGTAAAAACAGGTGAATCACTTAATGAATCACAGGTGAGGAGGATTTCTCCTCCTCCTCCAAAATTTGCATGTTGGAGTCTTTGCATAGTTGCTGATAAAAGGATTCACAAGTAAGTGGTTTACGATATAGTCGAACTCAGTGGCCGTTTTCCTTGAAGGAATATCCAGATCCATCAATGGTGGTTAACATAAGGGTGCCATTATCATGTACCTTCTGGAATTCATATGGCCCCAACCAACGAGTCTGGAGTTTCCTGGGAAAATCTTGAAACTTGGAATCATACAAAAGTGCCCAGTCTCCTTCGCAGAAGACTTTAATTTTAATGAGAGCATCATGCCATTTCGCTCGCTGTTGTTGGATTAATGCAGTGTTTTGGAGGGCAGAGAGCCTAATTTCATCTAGCTCGTTGATCTGTTGTAATCTATTAATCTGTGCCTCGTTTAGATCTAAACCGACTTCTTGTGCTATTCGTAGTGTTTGGATTTCGAATTCTATAGGAAATATGGGTTCCTTTCCAAACACCAATTGGTATGGTGAATAGCCAATAGTGCTTCTCCATGTCGTTCTGTAAGCCCACAAGGCTTCTGGTAGTCTTGCAGCCCAATCACATCTATGTGATGCATTGGTTTTTGTTAAAATTGCCTCTATTATTTTATTGCTGCTTTCTACCTGACCATTTGCCTATGGGTGGTATGGAGAGGTAATTTTGTACTGGATATGATAATTTTTGAGTATTGCAGCAATCTTGTTACCAGCAAACTGTGGTCCACCGTCTGTAATTATGTCTCTTGGAAGCCCGTAGCGCACAAATATATGAAACAAGAACTGTATGACAGAATCCTCTGTAGCTCTCAGCAATGCCTCTGCTTCAACCCATTTGGTGACATATTTTGGGACCATCAAAATATATGTTTTCTAGTTCGAGGGTGGGTTAATTGGTCCAACAAAATCGAGGGCCCATCACTCAAATGGTTCAATAACTAGCTGTGGGTTCAAGAGCATTTCATCAGACTGACCAGGGCATCCTGCTCTTTGGCAACTGTCACAGGCTTGGACAAATTTCTTTGCATCTTTGAAGATTGTGGGCCAATAATACTCTGTTTGCAGGACCTTATGCCCGGTGCTGTGATCAGCAAAATGTCTACCACATGGTCCGTCATGGCAGGCTTTTAAAATATCAAAAATCTCATCCTCGCGGATGCATCTCCTGATGTGCATGTCTGCCCTTATATGGAACAGGTAGCCCCCAATCCAAGAAAATCAAGCACTTTGCTGGACAATCTGTTTTTGTTCATTGTGGGTTAGATGTTTTGGTAATTTACCTACTGCTAAGTAATTTGCAACGTCAGCATACCAGGGTGTTTTAACAGTGACAATAAACAAATGCTCATCTGGAAATTGATCTTCAACTGCTGTTGCATCCACTGGTTTTGGCATTCGCGAGAGAAATTCAGCTACTGGATTTTCTTTTCCGGGTCAGTTCTTGATTGTAATGTCAAATTCCTGCAATAAAATCAGCCATCTAGTTATTCTGCCATTTGTGGTTGGTTTATTTGCTAAATATTTTATGGAAGAGTGATCTGTATACAAGATAACATGATATCTAGTAATGTAATGCCTAAACTTATTGACAGTGTGTATTACAGCTAGAAATTCTTTCTCAGTAACAGTATAATTCAGTTCAGCAGGGGATAAATTTTTGCTAATATAATAAATTGCATATGGTTTTTTGTCTTCTTCCTGCCCAAGGACTGCTCCAATAGCTATATCCGAGGCATCTGATGAAATTTGAAATGGCAAGTCCCAATTTGGTCCTCGAAGGACTGGGGCTGTGGACACAAGCTTCTTCAGATCCTGGAAAGCACGTTCACATTTTTCTGTCCAAAGAAAGTCAACATTACTTATCAGTTCATATAGAGGAGCAACAATATGCGAAAAATGTTCTATAAACATTCTATAATAACCAGAAAATCCAAGAAAACTGTGTACCTCTGTTTGAGTGGTAGGAGTAGGAATTAGCAAAATTATTTGAATTTTAGTTGGGTCTACCTGTATGCCAGTTGCCGAGATGTAATGGCCTAGGATAAGCCCTTCAGTCATCATCATATAACATTTCTCATGGCTCAAACAAAGCCTGGTGGCAATGCAACACTGTAGGACTTTTTCCAGTGTGCCTAATGCTGGATCAAAATCATCTCTGTATGGTGTAAATTCATCCATATATACTTCTAGTCCTTCATTTATTATGTCCAAAAAAATATTGAGGATAGCCCTTTGAAATGTGGCAGGAGCATTGCATAAACCAAAAGGTAGAACTCTACAGGCGAATGTTGCCCAAGGACAAGTAAAAGTGGTTTTGTCTTGGTCTTCAGGGGCAATCTGAATCTGATTGTACCCACTAAAACCATCTAAGAAATAAAAGAATTTCCTTCCTACCAAGGTGTCCAATACTTGGTCAATGAATGGAAGGGGGAAGTGGTCTTTTTGTGTTTCTTTATTTAGCTATCTATAATCTACACAAATCCTCTTCTTTCCATTTTTCTTTGGTGCCACCACAAGTGGAGAGACCCATTTACTATCGGAGATAGGGTAGATGAATTTGACATCTAAAAGTTTTTAAAGTTCAGCTTTTACCACTTCTTTTAGATGAGGATTAAGTCTCCTTTGAGGCTAGCGAACAAGTCTCGCATATTTTTCTATGTAAATGTGGTGTGTACATAATTGGGGATCAATTCCTTTCATATCAGGCTAGTTCCATGCAAATTCTTCTTTATATTTCCTCAATAGTTGGATGAGCTTCTCTTCTTGTTCGGAAGTCAGGTTGGCATTAATGTTTAAAGTCTTTCCTGACTTAATTTCTACAATTTTTCTATTTGAAACAGAAGTAGTGGGTATTGTTTGCTCGTGTGTATCTTTAAGAGGATCTTCTTCTAACTCATTATCAAATGTTGTTTCCATCATGTGACATTGTATGTGGGATCTGGTTTTAGCTTGGCTAATAAAATTGTTATTGGCATCATCTTCTATTTGGTCTTTGAAATCAAGGGCCTCTTTTATAGTTAATGGAGATCTAATATCTTCAGTAAGGTATGATACAAGATGCTTGTTAGTTTTTATTATTGTGACACTTGGCTGCGCTGGAGGGTATAAAGCTAAGTTCTTGATATTTGCCCCTCTATTTATGGTCATATTTCCTTGTCAGCAGCCAATGTAAGCATCAACAGTTGCAAGCCAAGGTCTGCCTAAAATCAATGGATGTCCATCAAGTCGGTTTTTAGGGTTTATTATCATAAAGTTGGCTGGATACTCCCAGGAGTCAAAAGACACCATGACATCATGTAGTGTGCCCTCTGGCCTAACCACAAATTGGTCAACCAATTCTAATAAAGTAGAGGTGGGTTCTACTAATGTAATGCCTAGTTTTTGGAAAGTGGTAGTTGTTAAGATATTGATTGCAGCTCCTAGATACACTAAGCAAGGATAATTTTAGGGGCGAATGTTCGCCCTTTGGCGAAATTAAGGGGTTTTAAATTTTTAGTGGGCGAATATTTTGTATCATAGTACATTTTTACAAATCACCTCATATAGCCCACCTTATTTTAAGGGAGAGGGTAAAAAAGGTAAATTT
>APFE030979340.1:0-11000 GCA_000404065.3 Pinus taeda
TTGATACCATTACATTTGGTAGTTTCAATTGAGAGCGACTAGATGTCAATATGGGCCATGTATTAGGTTTGTAATTTCATTGGGTTGTGCCTGAAGGCTGCCCAAAGCAAGGTTTGATGACGATTTAAGCTGTAGATGAACATAGATTCATCATTTAGAGAACGTCTGTCAAGCAAAGTTTAAGCATGATTTATGCTTGGAGACGAGGGCATTCAACAGGCTTCCTAACATACTGGACTTGATTTGTTTGAGGATTCCCAATTCATGGTATGTTTTCATATTAAAAAAGGAGATACCAAAAACATATACACTTTCGTACACACTTTCTTGAATCCTAAACCTGTTTAGAATTTTACTGAACTTTTTCATTCATACAAATAACTTAAATTTGATTAAGCTACTTGTATATTGGTTTGAACGTTCTGGTCACAAAAATTTCCTACAAAATTAATCCTTATCTGAACTGGAGCAGGGATATAGGTCTCCTAGCTATCCATTAATCTTATGTGGTTAGATTTCTCAATCACACATGTGCAAGAGTAATGCATTTACTAATGCAGCCTTTGACACAGTAGTATCTTTTTGTTTGTGAAAAAATAAAAAGAAATTTGAAAATAATTTACTATTGTCAATTGAATTGCTCCTTTTTTTTATGTTTTTCATAATGGAAGTGCGGCCTGAATGTGTGTCCTTTTAAATGAAATTAAGACCTGCCCTTCAAATTTGATCACTGGTCCTCAATTGCCACTGCCCTCCCCATATGGGCTCCATGCTTGGCACATTGGTATCCCAACGTACTTGGAAGACGAATGGGAAGCATATCATGGCAACCTCTATCAGGCCAGCATTGTGTTGATCCCTCATCTGGATAAACTTGTTTGGGGCCGGCATTTATTTGGTGGCAGAATCTGACTGAGGCATATGATCACATCACATCCTGTTTACAATCCCTTCCTTTTGTTGATATTACTGCACACTTGTGGAGTTGGGAGCCTCCTCTCAAGATTTTATGTTTTTCTTAGCTTATATTACACAATCTTATGTTAACATGGGACACTCTCCCGAGGAAAGGATTTTCCAGACCTAGTAGATGTTCGCTCTGTAAGACTGCATTAGAGGATTTTTTCCATCTGTTTACGATGGCAAATATTATCAGTGAACCATCCGCCAGTGTATCTATATATAATAGAAGCATATACTGTTGGAACTACTACACCTATATGCAGACTCTCAGTTATAGCATGCAACTACATGCAACTGCATGCGGACTCTTAGTTAAAGCATGCAACTACATGCAACTACTACACATCTACATGTGGACTCTTAGTTAGAGCATGGGATTGCATGCAAGATTCCTTTTGCATGATTTACTCATTGATTTGCTCCTTCTTTAACTCCGCAACTGACTAGTTATCTCCGGAACTTGTTGTAGGTGTTGAGTCTTCTCATTGATCACCACTATAGTTCATTACCTTGGGATCTTCACCCACTATAGTTCATTACCTTGGGATCTTCACCCAGTAATGCTATATAATAAGCATTGTAACATATTTTCTAATGAATCATTCTTTTCTTCTTTCAATTTTTTTTAATGTTTTTGCTCTGCAAAGCTGTGTGTTCAACCTTTACTAGCTAGATTCATCTGTGCAAGTTTTCTAACACATTTACACTCCGAGCGTGGCCTCTCCGACGACCAGAACTGCCATGATATATGCAAACACAGGGAATGACAACTGGTGGTGATGCATGCTGCTGTACTGCATGACAATCCCCACCATGAGACATGCCCATCCAGTCCGAAACGCAGCACCGACTCTGGATAGCCAGAATACCTGCTCGTAGTTTACCCACCTCGCTTGCATTCCTGCCTTGTTAGATGATAGTCTTTGCAATATAACACATAACACATGACGTCAATCACAGCAAAGAGTGTGGGCATTTTATATCCATGAACATTGTCTATCATATGTCCAAATTAAACCTTAGATTATACTGCACGCAGAGATATAAAAGTAGGAAGTAATATTCCTAATGTGATCACATGATATAGGAATTTTAGTGGAGTAATAATCTCAAATATCGAGTAATCGAAATGATTTCACCAGTCGATGAGGTATAACAAATTCAGAGTTAACGTCGTTTATAATTTCAAATCGGTTCATAAGGATTTCACAATGCAGTAAGTCTACAAGCATTTGAGTCGACACAGCATATTTAAATTAACACGGTCCTTCTAATTAACATCAGACCCGATAATGAACATGGAGTATGAAAGTTCCTTAAATGCTTTTACTAGCCCAAAAAACTTGGTGTGGTCAGAGCTCACATGGTATGGCGTTCCTTAAAAGTTTATTGTTAAATTGAAGAGAGATTGATAAAATATATATATATATATATATATATATATATATATATATATGAGATTTTGTTAATTAAAATTGTATAACCATCGAAAGGTTTACAATTAAATATTGAAAAATAAAATTGAGACAGGTTGATAGAATAGGCATGATTTAAATTTGATTTACAGTTTTAGAAATCTACGATAAATCTACAATAATATATTGATAATTTTTAAATATTTTTGTTTATTTTTAATTTAATTTCTAAAATATTTTTTACCGTGCATGAATTTATTACATATCAAACATTTTTTTTTATGGGATTAGCATAGCTATCATCTTTTTTATATAATTTTTTTCCGTGTTTAAATTTCTTTTTATGGGATTATCATAGCTATCATATTTTTTATATAAAAAAATTTCATGTATAAAAATAAATTATAAGGGAAAAATCAAAATAAATTTTTATCTGAAAAATTTAATAAAAAGTCATATAAATATATTCACAAAAAGTGTGCTTTAAATAGGATTAAAACTCAACTTCTACTTTGAATGTGATGAAATGGGATTATTATTTTTTAGCATTTAGTTGATTTATAATAGAGGTATATTAATTAAATTAAATTGTCTCGATAAATTTAAAAAAATTAATTATTCATAAATTTGTAAAATCCTTATTTACAAATTAAAAGAATTATAAATAAAATGACTTATTGAAAAAATAAAATTATGATATTATTAACTTTAAAATTAGAATTATGTTATTATCAACCATATTTAAAAATGAAAAAAATAGGGTCAAATAATATAAGATAATCTCTTTATAATTAAATAAATATTATGTTTATATTGAATAATTACTTTAGAGATGAAATTTATTATTTTTGAAAATTTTGAATCACATTATATATAAAGGATATCGAATCATGTTGATGTGAGTAAATTAAATATCTTTTTTTTTTTTTTTGAAGAAAATTGTATATATCTATTGAAAATGGCAAGTCATTATTAATAGGAAAGAGTAAAAATTGGTGTACTTCTTTGCATTTTATAGATGGTGAATGATATATCTTCAACTTGAGAGGGAGGATAACAACTATTCCACTCAACCACCTTGGCTAAACTCAATTGACTAAAAAAATAGAGAATTTATATGAAAAATGAGAATTATTTTTATTAGAAAGATGTATTAAGAAGGTGTTTAACAAAAATATTCTATTTTTTTTAATCAATACCTAGTAGCTAAAAGTAGTTTTTAATAGGTTATAAATGTACATACTATAATACAAAACTAAATACAGAACTAAATACAAAACTAAGTAGGAACCTTATAGAGATAATGTTTCCTTATAAAATAAAATAAAACTTTATAAATTAGCAATAAATTATTTTAAGCAGCCAAATTTAATCTTAATATTTTTCCATTAAAACTAATTAATAAACATGAATTTAAAAAATATTATCCTTACAAAAAATCACCATTAAACACTTCACTTATTTCTGTAAATTACAACTTTTATATGAGATAAACTAAATTTCACGCACCAAAATGCACCCAAAAAAGGATACAAATTTCAAATTTACAACATGAAAAGAGTTCAAATTTACAATTACAAGAAAGAACGATGGTATGAGATTGGTTGGTGCTAGATAATGAAATAGCCTTTTTTTTCTTCTTCAGGTAAGCGAAACGGGGAGAACGGTAACAATACTATCATGCAAAAGGACACTTTAACGTGCCTTTGTCTAGAGTAAGGGTTCCAGCACTACAAGGCAACTCCTATTTGTGCGACCATAGAAACATTAATGCGCGCTGACATGGGCAGTGTTTAACACCATATAACACCCCCGCGCGGTTTTTTTCTCTCTCATCACCGCGGGGGGGTGTTATATGGTGTTAAACACTACCCCATGTTAGGTGCATTAATGTTTCTATGGTCGCACATTTAGCAATTGCCAAGCACTACAAGCATCATTTCATTTATTAAATGTTCATGGATATGATCTGACACTGCCATTAAGTAATAGGGCATTTAATGTCTCTATTGTGGTTGGTTCACATGCATACTCCATAACCTGATTTGATTCACATACATATTCCATAACTTGATTTGACAGCCTATAAGGATTCAACAATATGACACATACATCTGATAGCTCCATCTCTCCGATGTCCTCAGGCCAGATCAATCTGACTTAACATTTCCGACATCCTCAGACCAGACCAATCTGACTTAACTATTCTGACGTACTTAGTTAACGCAGTAAATGGAGTTGGTGGGACATATATTTCAAACTCGGCTAGCCATGTACTGTTCAACTAGTTGTAAAAGCCTTCTTAATTTTTTCTCCCTTTTGTAATTCATAGACCAAACATTCAACCATAAAGTGGTGAACATCACATATAAAACCTTATAAGCATAAATCTTGCATGAAGATGGTATGATATGGAAAAGAAGCACCATTATCCTTGGCACTTAGATACTTCGCTTTGGTTCTTTAATTATTATATTTGGCATCAATGAACTCTTTTATTTCCATGCAGCCAGTCAAATGTCTTAAAATTCTCAACTTGAGCACTTGTATTGCGATGTTTCTATCACAACCACAAAGACAAGTGACATTTGCAAGGATATGCTCAAAATTGCATCCAGAAAAACATAAACAAAATATAGGTGCTTTTTCCATGTAGCGAGTCAAGTGTCTTAAAATTCTCAACTTGAACACTCGTATTGAGATGTTTCTATCACAACCACATAGACAAGTGACATTTGTAAGGACATGCTCAAAATTGCATGCACGAAAACATAAACAAAATGTAGGTGCTTTCAAGGTTTCTTTGTACTGTGGGAAGGTAAAAACGATTGATGACACATACAGAGACATGCATGGTTGGTTCATATATGTTGATGTTTGACTTCTTGATTTGATTGCAGGAAAAACAATCGAGCATGCGATCTTTTGAAAGAAGTTACGCAAAAATATTATTTACGATACACTAAGAACTGTTATTTGCTTTTAATTTACATATTGAGTTTTTAGCATGTTTTTTTTAACCACATGGTGAAACGGTAACTATCAAGCCTAATCTAGGAGAGACCTGGGATCAAACCTCATATTTGGCCTAAAACACCAAGAGTACAACCAACCACCTGTAAGTCGGGTATACTAAGATCCTATGATTTTAGCAAGAGCAGACTCGTCGGTAGGGGAGATCCGCCCCTCTAGCCGCCACCATAACAGGTCACTGTACTCCCTGAGATTTGAACTCAGGTCTCCTGGGCTTCGCCCAAGAAGACCTACCGTCAAACCGCAGATCACTGCACGAGTTTTTAGCATGTTGCCAAACAAAGGCACCGAGAGAAATAGGTCACCCTAGTTTTTTGGGGAACATGATCCCTGGAAAAACTATTCTGTGGGGTTATACCCCACCCCCACGAAAGAACAATTAGAACCAGCGAGCGTTAGTTGTTTTCATCAAGGTCTTGTTTGAGGGGGGTGTTTTTGGTACAAAATTACCTTGTGTCTATGGAAGCATATGGAAGCAAATGAGAGCTATGTTTGACCTCACCTAAGTGCATTTTAGTAAAAGAAAAATCCATTGGTGGAATGCTCCTTGCTCGTTTTTCCTTCTCTTAATAAAAGTATTCATGTAGATATTTACACATTTTGTTAACATTTTGTGATATTGGCCCAAATTTTATTTCTAATCTTTTAAGGGGATGAGATTCTCTAGTCTCTAGGGTTAATATTAAAAAATCCCATAGGGTGTATATTCAAAAATCCCATATAGAAAAATCTTGTGATTTTTTGAAGGAAAGTATTATGTGTGCTTGTTTTTCTATCATTTTTATCTTGTTGTACTCTTAAATGGATATACACACATTGTGTAAACTCGTGCATGCATTCACTTGTACTCCTAAAAGGACGTATGATTACACATTGTGCTTACCTGTTCACGCATTCATATATAATTTCTCTATTCTAATAATAGAATTTTATCCCCATTTTAGTTACGTCTTTGTTTAGGTCTCTTTACTCGATTTCAGGAATATTTAGATTGTGCTCTTATTCACCCCGTCAACATTAATTTAGTTTCAAATTTTGATCAATAAGCCACCGATTAAAGCTAGGGTTACAACCCCAGGCTTCTTTGTTGGGTTCATTATTTAATATGGGTAGGAATCTTAGCAGAATATTAGGGCCAAATGCTTAGATATGCACATAATAGTGGTGAGAGGGGAGAAAACATGTGTCGCTCTTGCAGGGTTTTCCCTTCTCGAGGCCAAGAGAATACTGTCGGCATTTCAAAACCAATAGGTTGCCTTTTTGTAGCGTCAGGGTGATTATGGAGTTTTGCCACGAGTTTTCATTGAGAATAGTTTGGCCCAAGTCCGTAGAAGTGGAAGGGGTCATCACGTGGGAACTTCGTTATAAGCGAGGTTTGGACTGCCATTCACCTTTGCATTTCCATGCAAATTTCAGGGGTTCTGGCAGAATGGTTTTTCGGATTTGGATGTAACTCCACATTGCTTAAGATGTATATATGTTGGTAATTTGTAACGGCACGTGGAGTTGCATTCACTAAATCAATTTTTTTGACTTGGGGAAAATTATTTAAAGGCAAAGCACAATTGTAAAACTTCATTGATTCTCCACTTTTCGGTGTTAGTTTTCCATTAGGTATGGCGAAATAAACTTTAATCATTTGTAGAAAGGATTATTCCTATAGACATTACTTGGTCGTTATGCTTGGTATTACACACCCATTATTGGTAATGAAATGAACTTTGCATGTTAATTCTTTCTGATGCAAATAATGAAATGAACTTCGCAGGTTCATTTTTTCTGATGCAAATAATGAAATGAACTTTGCATGTTCATTCTTGATGCAAATATAGGTGAGGAGGTGGTGAAGAGGTGGTTTGTAGAGTCACTACAACCACTGATTCAAAGTAGATAACCTCCCAACATAAGATAGAACAACACTTGTTTGGTAAAACTTCCAACTCAAAATTTTGGAATCTATAGAAGTAACTCTAGAATGTACTTTTGCTAGGTCAGAAACCTCTTCGAAACTCGTATATATAGTGTGTTTATTAGTGATTTAAAAGATAGTGTGTTTACCAGTGATTTAAAATATGTTTAACATCAAATCAGTTAAAGATGAATCATAAAGATGAACAGAACCAGTGATCAATTTTAATATAAATATTTCCTTTCAAAGTAGCGATTTAGTTCATTCCTATGTTTTAGATATTTGGTTGAGGAGGTGTGATATTATGATTTTTTCATTATAAAAGTGAAAAAGTTACATGTTAAAAGATTTTAAAGTACAAAAAACAAACAATAGTGAGATTCTAAGGTATTAAAAAAATATAATAAGTTTACAAGTCTTCCTAAAACACATAAAACCGTGACTCATGAAACTATACCTACATTTCTAAAAAAGCAACCTTCAAGAAATCATTTCATTTTCCAGCATGTTTAAAAAATTTAACTATAAAGCTAATATGATAGCACAAGTAATGAATTCCCAAACATTTTATTCCTTTGGTCTTTCTTTACACCAAAATTAAAATATCAATATGAACCTACCCGAGGATAGAATATAGCTATCAAATAATGATGTCTCTTATTTGTGTTGAATTATACTATCTCCCTTGCTGATAACCTTAGACCGTTAGAGCATTAATGACAGATAGTTAAACGGTTTTATGGATGCCTTTACATAAATAGATGCGAATGAGACCCATCTAACTGATCTCGATAGATTGGTTAGCAGACCATGATTTCTAGTGGAGTAATCACAGCGTGATTAGGTTGAATTTGGTTTGTAGCTATTTATTCTTTGGTATATCACCCACAGGTCTATAAAGCTCCAAGGATTCTCCCACTGCAGGAGTTCATGGATGGCTTTCTCAATCTCTCTCGATTCAATAATTATATCCTCCAGGTAGAACGCAAGAGCACTCAAAGAAATAACAAAATCATTACCGGTGTTGATCTCGTCCTCCTCCGCAAGGCTCAGAATATCTGTCACCACTTCCTACACACTTTTAATCATGGAACGTGTAATATCTTGATCACCTGCAATGTTATGTGAGATCTGGCCCGCTAAAACAGAATGATATTCTGAATTGGGCTGTTGCTCTTTGTTTGTAACGATCCCGCTAACATTAAAGGCCGATCCAATACTCGATTGAAGGTACTGTGATCTGATGTCTTTGTTATGATTGTGCATGATTAGTTTTCCCAGAGATTTAACTCGGAGCACTTCTGCGATGCATTGAAATACTTGGGTAACTTTATTTTCAAACATTTGGAGATCATCGTTGAGAAAGCCATAGATCCTATTTACTGAGAGATTGTTACTGGCACAGCTCTCAATGATGGATTTGTAGGAAAGCGTAGCGAAATGCAGTAGGTCTGCAATTTTACGATAACTGTCGAAGAGTTTCGAGTAAATAGTTGCTGGGAATGGCAGAAACCAGAAGTTTGGCTCTAACTTTTCTTCTTCTATATAATTCCTCAGTCGATCAATATGGCTCTCTAATGTCCTCTCCTTCTCTTTGAGTTCTAGCAGAGTCAACACATGTGAATGCACAAAACCATGACTAGTTTGAGCAGAAATTATGGAGCTGGTAAAGTCACGGAGGCTACAGAGGGCGATGACTAACTCTTTTCTAGCGAGGGTCGAAGCTCGCCTTGGCTGTAATATTAGTTCCACGAGGATATAACACCCTATCCCTATAAAGGTCTCTGTGATTCTTATTATAGCAAACTCTGAAGGCGGCTCCACATGCTTGTGTCCAAGAATGACGACTACAACAATGAAGGCAGACACTCCTCCTGCATAACCATACATCTTGCGCTGTCTCAGAAAGCTGGTAAATAGAGCCCATGGTATAAGTGCAACGGCTCTCAGAGGAATGCATTTTTTTGTTAAACTGCTGGCGATTACTGCATACAGGGATAATGCCGCAGTACCTTGAGTTCTAACGTTTGCAAGTCTGAAGGTTGATTCTCTAGAATAGCCCACGCTGATGGCCACTCCAATTCCAGCCCTATATCCTTTGTGATGATTGAATAAAACCCCAAACAACACTGAAATGTTGGAATTTAATTCCAACTGCATCACATAAATGCTGAACAAGGATCTAATCTTTAGCACTTATTGCAGATTATCCGGAAGCAACAAAAGTCTTCTGATATTTTTGCACTTTAATACACATTAAATTCAGAAATTAATTCCCCTGCAGGCTGCCGCCTTGAAAAGCATCACCGCCTCTTCTGCAATAAATACACAGATAAATATCAGCAGATATTTTACTTTGTTTATTGTTTTAACGCAGATATTTATTTTCCTATAAATATAAACGCACAACAGTTCTGTTTAATTCACCAAGCAGTGTAAGAGAGAAAAAGAACAACAGTTCTGTTTTCTGTGTGAGTGTAAAAGATTTTTGAACAACAATTCTGTTTTGTACTCTGAGTGAAGGTTAGAAGAACAAGAGTAAGTCTCTTCTGTAAATGCACAGCGGTGCTGAACCTGCGATTTTCTAAGATAGAGAAAATCGATTTCTGGAACTGAAGTGTTCCTCTTGTAACAGCTAAGTTTACTGTATCAGTTTTGTTTACTGTTCATGAATACAAGTTTACTGTTTTGCTGATTTTATGTTGCTGTTACACCAAGTGTTAAAAACACTTTGATTTTACTTTGTAAGCCTATTAGTAATTTGACGCCACTTGTTTTAGTTGCTGTTACACCAAGCGTCAATTGTCTCACTGTAAGTTTATAAGTGATTTTGACGCCAATCATTTTAGTTGCTGCAACACCAAATTCCTGTTGCTGCAACACCAACTCTCTGTTGCTGCAACACCAAATCGTTGCTGCAACACTGATTCCTGTTGCTGCAACACCAAGTCCAGAAAACGAAATTTTCAGTTTCTGAGCAGAAACAGAGCATTTTTGTGTTGTCTGTTTGTTAAGGAATTTAGCAGAAAATCTCAACATGGTATGAGAGCTAGTCTAGGCACTCAGTGAGTCAAAAACAGAGTTTGTTTTTCACTGTAGGAGCTGTAAGAAGTTTAAAGAGCAGATTTTTCCAGTAGAGAAACTTTTTGCTTGTTTTTAGTTTTACAGTGAGTATCTCTTCTTTAACTATACAGAGTTAAGATGGAAGATACTGGAACAGGTTTGACAAATTCCCAACTGCCACAGTTCAATGGGAAAAATCACAGTTATTGGTCCATAACAATGAAAGCATTGTTTGCTTCTCAAGGAATATGGGAGCTGGTTGAAACTGGCTATGCTGAACCTGCAGATGCAACAGTGTTGGCTGCTTTGACAACAGCAGAAAGAGACCAGTTGAAGAGTGACAAGAAGAAGGATGCCAAAGCCCTCTTTTTCCTCTTCCAATTAGTACATGAAAGTATCTTTCCACGGATTGCAGCAGCAACAAAATCTAAAGAAGCATGGGATATTCTTAAAACTGCCTATCAAGGCATGGAGAAGGTGAAGACTGCAAAGTTGCAGATGTTGAGGAGAGACTTTGAAACACTCAGCATGAAGGAATCCGATACAATAGATTCATTCTTCACTCAGGTTATTGGGCTGATAACCCAGATTAGATCTCATGGTGAAATCCTTGAAGA